>OMLP01028206.1:32211-45424 GCA_900302685.1 Spondyliosoma cantharus
GGCATGAGAGAGAGAGAGAGAGAGAGAAAGGGAAAGAAGAGTGGAGGGAAGGGGAGAGAGAAAAGATGGGAGGATGGAGGAGATATTTGGAAGTGAGGAGAGAGGATCAAGAGAGTGGGAGGAAGAGAAAAGGATGACAGAGGACAAGAAAGAGAGGAGATATGTTGGGTGAGGGAAGGAGAGACAAAGGAGATGGGAGGAGAGGAAAACGAGGAGTGGGTGAGAGAGAGAGAGAGAGGAGATGAAGAGGAGAAAAAAAGGAGGAGATAAAACAGGGATGGAGGAGAGAAGAGAAGGAATGAAAAGGCAGGAGAGGAAACAAGGGTAGAGGAGAGGGAAGGAGGAGAGAAGAAAAAGGAGACTTGATGAGAAAAAGACAAGAGACGAAAGAGGAAAGTAAGAAATAAGATGAGGGGAGAGAAACATAGAGAGGAGAGGGAGGCAGGAGAAGAGGGGCACTGAAAGCTGTTAAAAGAGAATATTTATCTGGACACACATTAACTTTTGAGTGGTCGTCATCTGACGTGAGATGAGTGGAGAGAGAGAGAGACAGAGAGAGAGAGAGAGAGAGAGGAACCTTTTATCTAATCAGCTGTTGATGCTCTTAATTTAGCCGCCTGGCACTCAGCGGTGACATGTAGGCAGATCGACCACAATCTGCCTGCAGTGTGGTTTCATTCCTCCTGGATCTGACTGCAGCCGGCCCACAACGCCGACACTCACTCGCCTTTTAAAACAGCCTCAAAGGCAGACGACCTCTCAAAACAGACTTCACAGATCACCCCCGCTGACACGAAGGTAATCTCCTGACGCCGAAGCCTGTAGGCACACTTAACAACCGATGAGGGTGAGAGGATGCAGAACATCTTCCTACTGTAGTAACACTTGCTGAATGAACATCAACACGCTTCCTCGGGGAGCGTTTCCCACCAGCAGCTGTTCAATCAACCTAAAGAGCATTCAGAGCTTTAAGTCGGAGGGAGCGAAGCCAGAAAAATCCGTCACCGGCAATTGTATTAGGGCATGTGAGGTGATAATGACGGGCTCGCTAACTGAATCAAAGAGCAAATCAAATCAGCGCTCCGCCAACTCTCTTCAAATAAACAAACAAGCCCGAGAGCTGAAGCCGGCCAGCGTCTCCATCACAGGAACACTTCCCAGAAACATCTTGATTTATGCTAGTGTGTAGAAACATACGGCACGCAATATATTTTTACTAATCACTCGCAGCCAGGCCACATTTTAAAGATATGATGTTGCAAGATTTCTGCATTCAAATATCTAAAAACAGCCAGAACCTTTGTTATATGTTACGTTGAGCTGTGTACTTGAGCTGTGTAGATTATCATCATGTGTTCACGACAAGCGAAGTAAGTACTTCTCTGGTTCTCCGTCTTCTTTTCCGCTCTCCTCTCTGTAATGTTTCATTGTGAAGTAAAGTACATTTCGGGCAGCTAGCTTAGTTAAAAAGCTGTCTAAAGCTAGGTTAAGCGATTGGTCTGGATCATCGACTCTTGTGTCAGTCTGGAAACTCTTCTGAGGAGCTCTGTTTATACTCTGAAAAAGGTTAAGTAGATGGTTAATGAACTACAAGAACTTGGTGGTCCAGCGAGTGTTTGTGTGATTCAGTCGAGATAAACTGTGTTGTGTTGGAGGAACGTGTGACCCAGCGGTGGAGATTTGTGGTGTCAACCAACCTCTCTACCTACATAAAGAAGAATCACAGAGATCTTCAGTGAATAAGACTTGAAGAAGTTACTTTATGATCTATATTTGTAAAGGAGGAATGTAATCATCACGTATCATCTGCATAGAAGTGTAGTTTTTCTGAGTTGTCTAAAGACAGTGATGGGTGACGGATTAGAGTCTTTACCACTGCAACAAAACAGCATTTAGCTGAGTTACACATCACTCTGGGTTTATCTGAGGACCAGACAAGATTCAAACAAGATTAAAACAAGATTAAAACCAAGATTAAAACTAAAAAGAGCTCCGTAGAGCTGCAGAGCTGGGTGATACTTCTTTGTGGGTCCACCACTTTTGTTGACCTTTCCCAGCAGATACCTGTTAACTTTCAGAGAACACATACTGTCTTGTTTATTTGGGGGGATTTTAGGATTCACCTTGACCAGATCTACTTCAGCTAACATTAGCTTGTGTGTGGGTGGTGCCAGCGGCTGTGGTTGGACCGGGCAGCTCCCTGAAGGTACCGTACCCGTGCTGGGATGTGTTTTCACAAGAAACCTGGAGTTTTTTTTTTTTTTTTCATTTTATGATGCTGATAAACTGAGTTGCTTGTTAAAATCAGCAGGTCTCATGTTCCTCCCATGCTGTGGAGGAGTTTTTGTTATAATACTGGGTTTTGGATACTAATTAGTCAAACTGCACATGTAGCGAGAGGGGGAACGGCATCGAGCTCTGAGGGTCGTCAGCGGAGCAGATAAATGAGAGAGGGCCTCGCTCGGGGGCACATGAATCGTATTATTCTGAAGGCAGAGAGAAGACTGATGTCTCCAGATGCTCCGACCCAGAGGACCGAGCCGAGAACAGCATGCTCAGAAACTCTCACTGCAGCCTTCCAGTCACATTTGTGGGCTTTGAATATAAAAAAATAATACAGCAGCACAAGCACAATCTAATTTAATTTAAAAGTCTGCCTGGGAATATTTACTCTGTCATGCTGTGTGTTATTAAATCTTACAGAAATCATTTATTGTCTGTCTGCTGCAATAATTGCCGTGCATTATAATAACCGAATTACAGATGACAGAAAGAGAGTTTCCAGCTGACTTTTTAAAGTCAAACAACCGCAAATCAATTAATTTGTGGTTCATTACTGCAGCTCGTTTGCTGCGGTGGATAACTGTGCTCCTGCATTTATCTATGCACCAAAAGCTTTAAAGAACAGGAAACTAATAGTGACATTTGGAGCCCCCAAAAAAACAATTAAGAAATTATCTTAATGGCAGAATTAGTTTAAAATTATTTGCACAGCCCCTCGTTGCTCTTCGAACTGGAGTAGCTATAAATGTAGAAACGTATTGACCACTTAAATACATTGACTTTTGGCTCGTAATGATGAAATAAAGCAATATTTTCTTTCTGCTGCTCATCCTAGTTTGCTCTTAGTGCAGTTTGAGTGAATCAGAGCATCAAATATGTGACTGTTGTGTGTGTTTAACAGTTTTAAAGACCCGATCTCACACATTTTTCGTTCGAAGGCGGCTGTGTGGAGCGTCGACATGTTGAACAACCATGACGTGAACACATCCAGACGGTTTCCATCGTATGTGTTTAAGTTGATTTGACCGAATAACTTCAACTTGGAGTCGTGCTTTTAATCTTAAAGCAGCAGACGGGAATAATTCAGCAGCAGATCAATCGCTTCTATTCATGACTTCAGGACTTCGCTGCTTGTTTATCGCAGATTTACTCTTTCTTATTTTGACTGTATCAACTTTTTATGTTATGTCTAGTTAATCTGGTGCAGACGACACTTCAGATGTTGTGTGTGTAGTTTTGATGTAGTATTGATCGCTTTGTGCCGTTGGGTTCTTTAATTTATCACCGTTTCCATTATTTATGTGTTTTTATGTATAAATGTCAGTTAATTTCCATGTTTTGCTGCCTGAGGACCCTCTTGAAAGTAGAATGGTGCTTCTCATCGGCTTTTATCCTCAAATTAAAAAGGTAAGAGTAAAATATACATTTTTATCAGGTTCATAACAAAAGTTAAGTTTTTGACACTACATTCCTGCAAAGTGTTTCCCGGTGCAGCTTTGGACCAGATGCTGTAACACGCCATATGTGGCAGCGTTAATATTTCTCCTGGTGGGAATGAAAAGGGACAAACCGTGCAGAACAGACTCACACCATGAATACACAAACAGACACAAACTAGGCCTGGAAGCAGATACACAACAGATCCAGCTGAGAACCGAAGCTGCTCTGATTCGAGGCGATCAGGTTGTTTAACACACCTCTGTTTGAACACTTGTGCAGGTTGAGACGCCTCCTGCACCGCTCACAGCCAAGATATGATCCATCCTGCTCTGCATTCAAGCTAATCTTAACAAATCATTTAAACCTAACTCACAAGTGTGAGAGCGTCTCCGAGTTTTGATTCTGTTCTCTGCAATAGACTTGAAGCCAAAAACGTATATATTGATATATTTAATACATGATTCATGTTCACTTGTTTGATATTCACTCCTGAATCTTCGTCAGTCAGACATGGCAGCAGGGTGCTTGTTCTGCATCGTACTAAACTGAAGAGGAGCATCAAGCATTTTAACTTTTATCATTTCACTTTGTTGCCTGCATGGAGGAAATGTTCTCACACTGACTTCACTTTTTACCTGCTTTAGCGAAGCCGTTAGCAAGCAGGCGCGTCTGTATGCAAATAAACCTATAGGCTCATTTATGCTTAACATTAGATACACACACGGTTACAGACGGAGCCTTCAGCAATTATTTCATCCGTATTTCTGCATGTTTTCTGAAAGCTGAGTGCTGAGCAGCACCTCCAGTAGTCACGGAGGGCAGTGTAGCAGCGTAGTTGCAAGAGGAAGCCGTTTTAAAAATGGCGAAACTTTCTGTCGAGAGGTTATTTTGAACATCTGTGTGATGTTGCTTAACTGCAGAACAGCTGGGAGGAGACTGGAGGAAAAGTTGAGGTCCGAACAATACAGATTTGACTCCGAGCGGCGCCCTCTGGTGGTTGTATTACGTGACGTTCATGCCAACGTTAAGGACGCGTGGAAGTACGCGGGCAGTGACGATTGTATCGGAGCATGATGGAGCCCCAACAGGTACAAATATTATCCTCGCTTAACTGTTGACACGTTAAGAGTCAGAAGATGTGGAGGTGTTTATGTTTTCAGGGTCCAGATCTCAGGCCTGTGCACCTCTGCAGGTAAAATCAGGGAACTGTGGTGATGCATTACAGCGGGAAGCCCGTCGCCGCCGCAGCACCGCTAAATCACTCTGAAGTTTCCCCGAGCTGCTGCTGCCGCTGCTGCTGCTGCAGAGGTTTTGGACGACAGCCTGAATCCTGTTTGACAGCTCTGCAGCAACTACTTAAAAATGGAGCTCAGAACCTGCCTGTAAAAAAAAAGCCCACTCTCTCCTACACTCTCCAGTTTCTCTTTTCAGTTAATAGCCTGGAGAGTGAGGAGAGGGGTGACGTCTGCGGACCCTCTCAGTGAGTCATATCTGAGAGGAGAGAGCGAGGCAGAGAGGCAGGTTAACAAAGAGAGAGAGAGAGAGAAATGCAGAGAGTATAGAGAGGAGATAAACACAAAGACTAAACAGGCAGCCGGAGAGAAACCTTCAGGCCAACGCAATTTCTCAGAGGCTATCGACTTTTAAAATGTTCGATATCTCACAAAAAAGGTTTTAAATCCCTTTTTTTTTTTTTTTTTGAAGTCCCAAAGCCAGAACGCGGAAAGCGAGCGAAGCTAATTAAAACATTTGAGGAACTCGGCCTTTGAATAACAACTATCACAGAGGCGCAGTGATAGAATATCAACTACGAGGAGGAGGTCGTCTTTATGTGCCGCTTATTCTTTCTTATTCACAAACTTCTTCAGGTCAGAAGAGACGATCCAGTCCTGTGGGTGTGAACAACATCCTCCTTCACACAATATCTGGCAAATTACTGCGATAACTCAGGCACCCGTAGTGCTTTTTTTTACTACTCACACATGCAGCGCAAATGTTTTCTTCTTTCGCACGATGAAAGACGTGCTGGACTAGATGTGGAGTCCAGCGAACAACTTCCATGAGACTCAACAGAAGCAGGAGAAGATGGACGGATGTGCGAGACGTAACAATCCTTCCCCACACCTGTGTTCCTCCGCCTGCACCTCGTCCCCCTCGTTACTTTAGTTTGCATTCACCTCCAGTCTTTGTCGAGTCATCTGCTGTGTCGGCCTGACCCCGTTCTAAATAAAACTCCATCCGGTGATCTCCCTGCGAGCCGTCTCCTGCATTTGGGTTCGTCATATCTGCTCCAGCAGGACGAGCGCTGCCTTTGGGGAGATTCTGCTCTGATAGAAACACCTGAACGGGTCCAAAACAGGTTGAAATGGCTCTAACATCACAGTGCTGAAGATCACGATGAACAGTAATCTGTGGCGCAGCTTCACAATTCAGTTCACAAACAGTTCTCACCTTCCTTAAAAGAACACCCACTGATTTGCCCTTTTACACATAAAGCATGTGTATTTGCTTCACAGTCTGAGTGTGAATCGATTGTACGGATGTCGATTCCCTAAAAGCGGCGAGTTTTAATGACGCGCTGCCCGAAGGTAAAAAGGTTCAGAGCTGCTGCGAGCGTCAGAGAGGAGACACATCCGGACGCTTTAAACGGGGAGAACTGCAAACGCTTTGTAGTAGTAGTTGTGTGAAGAATGAAAGAAGAGGAGAGTCTGAGAGGATTTCAAACACTCGCACTATGTCACCTGAGCAGGAAGTGAAGCCGCTCGCTGGATTGTTAGTTTTCAGAAAGTTACAGAAATGTTGGGATGCAGGAGAGAAGCAGGTTTCACACAACGTCCGACAAACACGTGATCTGAAGCAGAGCGTTAACGATGTCGTGTTCCACCTCATCACGCAGGTGTTGGATGCATTTAATATGATATTTTATAAGGTGGTTCCATTACATTTATACCATTGTTGGTGCTTTTATGAAATTAAAGACGTTGGCTACAGTAAAGAAAACTGTTCGCTGCTAGAAGTGAAGAATTGAATCGTTTGGGCTAGAAATAATCATAAAACAGAAATGAAAAATGCGTTTTCTCAGCGTAGTTTTCAGAGCTGTCAGCGGCTCAGACGTGACGTGATGACAGTGAACACGTCACGGCTCGTACGACTGAAGCCTGCGTGGGCTCGATCCACCCGAGGGTGGAGATCTGGATTCTTTCAGCTTCTTCCTCGTTCTCTCGTTTCCTCCACCCTTCAGTTCGGTCTGTGTCGAGTCATCTGCGGTGTTTCCCTGTTCCTCGTGTTGGCTTCCTCCACTGATCTTCCTGCCTGCCGTCTTATCTGATTCAGCAGGACGAGAGCTGCTCCGAAACAAAACAAAATGGACCTCACTTCATTGACATGGACATTCCAGCTCTCCTGCATCGATATAAATAAAACATACAGCGTCGGCCTGACTAGTAGGAAAAACACTGGTTAGTTTTGATTGAATTTTGACTAAAGTTCATTTCAGTGTGAGGTAAACTTTCATTTTTGTGAAATCAGCCCTGAGGCCTGAGTATGAAACACAAGGACACTAGCTGAGGGTCGTTCAGCTCATTGACAAAATAAGAAACCGTCGACACACAAATACTATTCTGTGTACAGCCTGCAGGCTGCACAGTGGTGCATCAGACTGAGAATCTCTCCAGGTCGATGATGGAAAAATTTAATTTTTTATTAAAGCCACAGGACGGCTGCAGGATTCTGACCCACAGTCGGTACGTGTAGAAGGGAGGCCCGTGTACATACAGCAGGTCCAACAGAGTCCGACAGCAGAACATCTTCTCTCGATTTTCCACCAACTTTGAACAAACGGCACGTCAAAAGAAATTAAAATCGGCGGAAGCACAGAAAACATATTCGACTCTGACAGTCCAACAAAAGCGTCGTCAGACACGCGGAGGATGTGTTTGTGCCGACTGAACCTCTGAAGTCTGTGAACTTATTAACGTCGCATTCACACAAAGTAAACTTTTCAATACAACCGCAGCGTTTTGCCAGACTTTTTCTAATTACTCTCCTCTTCACACTTTGAATGGAGGACAGAAAAGGAAACCACGAATGAGTTTTGAGGGCGCTCTGCTCGAGCTGACTGAGAGCCACTCGTCAGTCGGATCGGAGGCTGGATTTTTCCTTCGCCGAGCAAAAATGAAATGAATTGATTTATTTTTTCTTGAGTCGATGCATTATCTCTTCTCGGTGTGCGTCAGCTGCGTGGCGTCTTTTGAAATCTGCTTGTATGGAGGGCCTTTTTACAGATGCTGACTTCTATCATCCCCGCTGCTCTCCAGTGGTTTTCCCTTTTGAACAACGTGACTAAGCTTCACCACCGACTCTCTAAATAACATCGCCGGAGACAAACAGCAGAGAAACTGTTTGATGGAGAAGCTTTCTGTGTCTCAGTGTGCTGCCTCCAGAAATCTGCTCCTTCAACACTTCTGCAGTGTTTCATGTCTCCGTCCGGTGGAAGAACAAATAACCCACTTTTCTTTTTTTTTAGAAGAGTCAGACAAAGAAACAGTTTCCTCCACTGGTACAAAACATTTTAACTACATTTTGGGATATTTTATCAGAGCAAAGAGAGACAAACAGGACCTGAGAGGGAGGTGATGACGTTCAACACAAGTCTAAAATCTGCCTAACCTTTCAATAAGCCAGGTTTAGTCGCGTATGAATGACTCTCGCGAGGGTTTTATCAATACTGCTTGTTCGCAGCTGACAGAGGGAAGAGACGCGAGGCTAATGAAGCTGCGCAGCGTCACACAGTCAGCTCGTAATAATTCAACACGAGCTCTGGTGAAAAGAGAGAAAACAGAACACAACATATCAGAAGAAACGTTGCATGTCGTCGTGTCTCGATCATCTTTGTTTTCTCTCTCCCTGGTACCAACAGAGGAACTGAACAAATCATTCAGAAAATCAGACAAGATCACCGACATGAAGTAGTTTGATGAAGCTCTGAAGAAGCGTGGGATCATGGGAGTTGTTGTCTTCTTTGTTTTTCAACAACTAACGCTGAAGAAATATTCAAGGATGAGATAATGTTACGTTTGAGTCGAGGTGTGTTTAAATGAAACGCACCGTCACCTCGAGTTAACCTGTGGATGTCGCTGGTCCGACACTGGTCCAATGTGAACACGCGACTGCAGTATGTAGCAAAAGTCTCGTCTTTTTTAGACATTTTTACTGTGTCATTATTGTGATTATTTCAGTCGCAGCAGCAGGAAACTGTTTCGAGCAAAGAAGTATGAAAACAGCTGTGATACCTGCAGACGACCTGCAGACAGCAGCAGGAAGTCAGAGACCACAGAGACACACGGACAGAACTTTCTGGATGTATTGTGCTGTTTTATTTTGTTTCACTCCTGTAAACCTCCCGTCATGTCGAGATATTTCTAATACAACTTCAACGGACAACTAAAGCGTTTGTTTTATCCTCAGCATCAACAGAATCAAACAGAGAATTAATGTTCAGCGATCACGACACTGAAGACGCTCTGGGAAACAAACTGGATTCCAAAATAGTTGAGACGCAGAAACAAAACAAAACATGATTATCTGCTAATCCTGTTTGATAACAGTCACAATATATTTAATGTTTTACCTCCTCAACTTGATTAATGTTTGGAGATAAACGCTGATTCTGAACATGTTTCAAGTATGTCGAGTTGTGACAGGAGCAACAAACACACACACACCTGTCTGGATCAATTCACAGGTGAACAGGTGATTGGATCATGATTGGATGTTACCACGTGGCCTCAGGAACACTGAAGATAAAAACTGTGTTTGCAAATGATTCCAAAAATACATTTGTGGAACTCGGGTGGTAAAATGTGCGACTTTTACTTCTCCGGCTGTCGGCTGTCGCTCTCTGTATCGTTTCGCCTCCAGCAGCTAATTACATCTAATGAGTTCCGTCTGTTCCGCGGAGGTTGTTCAAAAGGCAATCAGGGATCTGCGGATGATAATAAACGGAGGAAGATGCAGACGAGGCAGGTTGAAGCGAAGGTGGGTTCAACAGAAACGAGATGTTCTGACGGAGCGTCTGATGGAGCAGGATGTCGCTCTACACGGTGTTTATCTCCACAGTCTGAGCCACCGAGCAGAGTCCGTTCCCCTCCTCCTGTAAGATCAGCAGCTCTCCCACCGTCTGCTCCCCGTGGACCACAATGCACTGCTCTGAGCCCTCTGATATCACCACCTCCACCAGCCCCTCCCCCGGCCCCATGTTCAGCGAGCTCTCCGAGGCGAGGAGCAGAGGGGCGGAGCTCGGTGAGGACAGGTCGTCCGTGTGGACGTAGACGACGGTGTGTTGGATGTCACCTGGAGCCTCCCTGTCTCCTCCTCTCCCTTCTTGCCTCGCCCTCCTTCCCTCGCCCTTTCCTCGACTCCTCCTCTGCTTCACCTCGCCCGCCTCCTTCTCTCCTTCTCCCGGAGGGGTCGAGATCTTCTTGGGTCGGCCTCTGATCGGCTTCACGTGAACGGAGTCGAACTCCTGCACGTCCTCTTTCTTGCCGCTGTTCGTCTCCCCTCCATCTCCTCCCTCTGACTCCACCGTCTTCTCCTCCTCTTGAGCTCCTCCCTCGGTCCTGTGCTGAGCTTGGTGCCTCAGCAGACTTTGTCTGACGGTGTAGGCGGCGCCGCAGTGGCAGCTGAACGGCTTCTCCATCACGTGAGACGACTTTATGTGTCTCCTCAGCTTCGTCGCCAAGGTGTAGCCTGAGGAAAGAAATCAAAATCAAACCTGAACCTCAAAAAATCAACTGGTTTTCTGACATCAATCAGCAGTTAAAGGAGCAGTTCATCCAAAAAATTAATCCAGTCATCATCTCCTCCCTTGATGCTGATGAAAGTCAGGTGAAGTGTCGTAGTCCACAGAACAGTTCTGGAGCTTCACAGTAAAACAGAGCTGCAGCGTTCTGCTAAATGCAGCGTAATCCAAGTCTACGGAAGCCCTGAGATGACAAATTGATTTGAAAAGACGTGATTCTGAGCACTCACCTCAGACGGGAACGCTTTCAGTTTAGCAGCTACAGAGAAGATTTCATCTTTGACAAAAAGAGAGTGAATGAAATCTTTATAAATGAATTTGGGCTTGAATTGTCTGCAGCAATTCTACGTTTCTTTGATTGTTTCTCCGTTTTAAGTTTCCAGCTGCTTCAGTTGTTTAGCAGAACGCCGCAGCTCTGTTTAACTGTGAAGCTCCAGAGATGTGTTGTGGACTACGACACTTCTCTTTGCTTCATGTTTGCTGATTACTTGTTCTTGTGTTGCTTTAAAACTCTTTTAATCTTTCTTACATGAACTTTTTAATTAGTTTTGACTCTTTGTATATAAAGGGAGAGGCTGGTGTTCTTCTACATTTGTCCTGCTGTCAGAAAATCCCCTAAGTTTGTTCGTGTCTTATTAGATTCTCACTAAATCTCACAAATATACAGTGTCATTCTGTACAAAGACGACAGCTGCTCACTGTAGTTTTTATCCAACAAACAAGAGGAACTCGAGCAGTTGTTTGGGACTATTTTCAGTGGTGGATTAATCCTCACTTGGTGCTCTGGTGACTGTTTCGGGCAGCAGGACGGTGTTTGTGTTCATGGTGACGAAGGGATATTTCACCCAGTGCAACATGAGACAAATGTAGATCCTCAGCAGACTTTTCATTAAAGTAAATTACAAGCAAATCCATTATAAACCTCCTGAGTTCATGAATTTTACAATCCAGCTGAACTGGAGTCCAAAAATATCAATACTTCCTCCTGTGAACACGTTTCACAAGAATAATAAAAGAAGAACATGACACGTGTGCCTGTAAGTCGGTCCTGAGGGACGTCTTGGCTCTATAAAAAGTTAGACTTCATCAATAATGCAGCAACTGAACTCGGTACGAAAGTTTTCCACCGCGTCATGAAAAGTAAATGTGGACAAGCTTGTAATCAGCAGTTTGTGCTTGTGTGCAGGACAGAACATCTGCAGTGAGACGAATACGTCTGCTCGGAGAGGGAACCGGCCTGCGTCTGCTCTCCGGCGCCCGACTGGCTTTTTTCATTCAGCTGCAGTTTGTATTTCCACCTCGTCTTATTCTGCCACAAAGCAACAGAATCAAACTTCAGCCACGGGAGCAAAACACGATTCATCTCTTTAAATTATGAGTTAAATAGATCCTCTCGTTATCTTGAGATAACTTGATGAACGTCTAATTACCGAAACGTTGTCGTTAACAGTGTGCGGGAGTCTTTCTCCTGATTTTCCATCTTAAGTGCGAAGAAGCTGCACTCTGTTTTCAACGAAACAACGAATGTGGTCTCGCCTTCGGAGCATTTCCTGGTTGCGTCACCAGATGTTTCACCGTTACGTCACGATTTCTGCCGCCCAGGCCTGCGAAAGTGACGATCTACGCCTCGCGATGCCGCCATTTTCTTTGTTTCTTTCTTCTTTTTCGGGCGTGCAAAGATTAGTAGTGGCACATCCGCCAAAAACAGGGAGAAGGAGGACGCATTTGGAGGAGCCTTCGAATTGGGACAGCCTTCACAATTGTTGTGACTTGAATCACAGCAATTGTGACCACTTATTTTACTTGCTGAAGGCTGTTTACAGGCACCCAGCTACAGAACAAATACTTGCAAAATGGAGATGATTTCCGGCGTCTTTTCAAAAGACTCGCTCGGAGCCACAAACCGACAGCGACTCTCTCGTCCTCCCACCTCCCTCCAACCTGTCAGAAGAACTGGTAACGAAATGCGGTATGAAACGGGCCCCCGGGGCTAAACTATGGCTGAATTATTAAAGACTTTGACGTCAGGATTAAAAAGCTCTGATGTCATCGGCTCTTTAATCTGCGCTTTTCTTTGTTGTGTGGCCTCGTTGTTCCTGACGCACACCCTCTGCTCTCCCACCGCTTCTTACTAATGGCCGTTACTTTAAGAGCAATAAAACCTTCAAGTAAAAAATGACAATTCTTATCAATACAGCTGTCCGGCGTATGTCACAAAGTCTTCCAGCTTCAGGGTTTACTTCCTAATTACAACGGAGTATTAGGGCCAGACTCAGAGAAAAAAATATTATTTTTTTGTTGGAAATTACTAGAATAAAGTCATAATATTACAAGAATAAAGTCATAATATCAGGTCTACGAGTATAAAGTCATAACATTACGAGAATAAAGTCGTAATATTACTAGAATAAAGTCATAATATCAGGTCTACGAGAATAAAGTCATAATATTACGAGAATAAAGTCATAACATTACGAGAATAAAGTCGTAATATTACGAGAATAAAATCATAATATTACGAGAATAAAGTCATAACATTACGAGAATAAAGTTGTAATATTATGAGAATAAAGTCATAATATTACGAGTATAAAGTCATAATATTACGAGTATAAAGTCGTAACATTACGAGAATAAAGTTGTAATATTATGAGAATAAAGTCATAATATTACGAGTATAAAGTCATAACA
>OMLP01028209.1:0-22917 GCA_900302685.1 Spondyliosoma cantharus
AATGTTAACTGATAACCCCACTACAAGCTAACTTTACTAACGTTTACCCACCAGATGACAAACAAAGTTAGCAAATAGCCTAACGTTAGCTAGTTAACCTGGTTACCTGTAGCGTTAGCAGCATGTATTTCCCACAGGGGTCGGTGGAAAACAAAACATAGCTAAATTACAAGGTGGCCAGACATTAGCAACTCCGACTGAATGTTGCTCCGTTAGATGCAAAGTACAGTTAGCAACTGTATGCTAATGGGTTTGCTAGTTAGTTGACATGTCAATGTTGTGCTGTCAGTTTTCTTTTCTACTGGCCCCCAAGTAGGCCAAAAATAATGTAAATGTATTTTAAATAACAGTCGTATTTCCCTGTCCTTTATTAGACAGACAGGTAATGGTATATACACACTGATCAAACAGATTATAGTGATATTTATGTATACTCATCATAGGCTGTACCTCAGTTTGAATCTTACCAGGTTGTTTATTCGGATGTGGCTCAAGTCATTCAGTCCAAGTCTGAGGAAAGTCCCAAGTCATGTGACGTTTTCCATCCACAGAAACTGCAGTCTCACCTGCAGTGTCCATTCTTTACACAGAGAAAAAACAAGGTAGGCTTCTAATTATGATATTGTCAGTTTATCATATTTAGTGTATTTGTTGTTGGTATTTAGGGCAGATAATACAACTGTGTGTGTGTGTGTAGTACGGTGCTGTTAAGAAAATACATTAAAAAAAAAAAAACACCCTGCTCAGTGTTTGTGTGATGTGGCTTGGCTGCAATTGATTTTTCCCACAGTTTCCAAAGTTACCATGGCATATCTCTTGCACAACTGGAATAGGGCCCTGGAGATAAAGCGTTAACCTATTTTCCACATTAATAGGAAACGGCGCCCTCTGGTGTTTCTGTCCACCAGATAGTCCACTGAGTTAATGAAACAATACAATAAAACCCACACTGAGAGGACATCAACCTTCCTAATGATGCTTTCAGTGGTGGTAGAGTTAAGGGGCCAATAGCACTCAGCATGGATCCTCAGAAGCATTTAAAAGTGCTGCATTTCCTCCCGATCGCTTCCCACACACAGCTTACCCTGCTGGAGGAAAGAGATTTAACAGATTTCTGCTGCAGTGCCCTGTGCCTTCCGTCATGGTGTTAAAAAAAAAAAAAAAAAAAGGAGAGAGAGTCAAGTTTCTAATAGATATCTGACCTGATGATTCATGTAAAAATATTTTTATTTTATCACTTCCGGTGTGTTTTCCAGGTATTTCAGTTTAAATTGTCCATTTTCATACTGCACATAGTTGTAGGTTGCTGAATAATATATGGCGTTCCAGTGAGAGGACAGTAAAACAGCTGTGATTTACATTTTTAATAGTTCGTTTGCACCGTCATCAAACTGGTCACACAAACAAGATTTGAAATGTTTTATTTTAATAGAATTTAGGACAACCAAATATGTAAAATAAAAAAGAAATCCAACAGCAAAAGTGAAATTGCATTCACTAGTTTTGTTTTTGATTTTTTCCTTAAAAAAATATCAGCCTTTCCCCTTGTTCACAAACCGTTTCAAAACCGGACAAACAGAACTAACATGATAAATTCCGAGAAGCTGGAAGGCCATTAACATTTGTTGGCAAATATAAATATAGTGGTTTGAACAGGGTCTCAAATAGCTCACATGGAAAGAGTGTACATACAGTTTACACGACAGTAGGACACTCGGCACCGCCTGTATCAATTTTTATTAATGTAGAAAACCAGGAACTTTATTTACTGATTTTAATCAATGTGTTTGACAAGGAAATATATACATTCAGCCAGCTTGAATAGTCTCTGCAGTATGGTGTTCGTCTTCCCCCTTCGTGTTGATTGTCTATTCAGGGGCATAATTATGAGAGTACATGTAGTCCGAGTAGTAATCCTGTGCCCCACCTCTGCCTCCTGGGTAACCCCAAGAACAGGGTCCCCCTCCAGGCCCGCCCCCCCGATCATGTCCTCGTCCTGGCCGAGGCCAAAGTCCTCCTGGTGGGATTCCTCTCCCACGAAAACCCCCTAAAGAACCAGGACCCATACCGCCCCGCATAGGCCCATGATCCAACTGTCCAGGGATGCCACCTATACTGCCATAGCCCACACCACTTATTGGATGTGGAGGCAGCTTAGGTCTGATGACTGAGCCCCCCCTAGTGGCCACTGTGGGAATGCCTACAGCAGCTCCGGGGATATCAGCACAATTCACCTGAGTCCTGCCCCCCTGACTACCAGGGGTGCTACCTCCAAGGGTTTCCCCAGTCCTAGGGAGCCTGCTTGGGTCCACTGGGCCAGATGTGACCACACCCTGGCTGCTAACAGTATCAACAGTAGTGGTCCTTGCTGTCCCCCATACACCCTCCCCAGGTCCACTGAGTGTCCTGTCGTGGTGCATTGGGGTCCCACAAGCATTTTTAGGAATGCCAGCCATGTAACCTGGCTGGGCTGAGTCATGGTTGTCTGTGTAAGGGAGGGAGGTGGTGAGCGGAGAGTTCCCAGCAGTCCCAGCTCCTCCAGTGTCTGAGCCATATGTGTGGCCCAGCATCATGAGGTGAGGTGGAGGGGGAGGTTTGACCTCAAGGGGGAGGGAAGCCAGGTTGGCTAGAGGTCCTGGTGTGGCCATGACAGGAGGGGTTGGGACTGTGACAGAGGCTGTGACTGGGGGGCGGTATTCCTGTTCATTGGTGCTGCTGCAGGGCGAGGCAGGGTAGGCCGGGGAGGCAGCATAGCTAGAAGAGCCAGTGTAGGATGACCATGAGGCTGAAGGACACAGGAAGCTTTGGTGGGGATTCACAGGAAAACCTCCCGGCGACAAGCTGCCAATGTCTGAAGACCCTATACCCATCTGGTTGGCAGCTTTGAACTGAGAGATGGCCGTTTTGAGAGAGCTGTAGTCAGGCAGCGTTGGAGTTCTCTCAGGGGTGATCTGCTGGTCTGGCAGCGGAGGACGAAATTCCTCCATCTCTGGTGGGGGCGGCTGTGGAGGCTTGCCCTCTTTCGCAACTTCCTGGTTCTGCTCTGAAGGATCCAATATGGTGGGTGGCTCACCATCGTCAGAGTCTAATGACATGTCCTCCTCCTCCACACACTCATCATTTACTACTGGGAGTAGAGGAGAGGGCAGAGAGAAATGGAAAAGTGGAGAGCAAGATATTATCAAACAAGTCTGTTACAGATGCATTAACTGCACTAAACTCTGCTGGGCAGCAGAGACATATTTAAACAGTGAGATAACTGTAAAGAATAAAAAAGCAATTTAGCAAAGCAAATGCACTACAGCAAAATGACATGAAATCCCAAGTGTTTTGGCATTTAGTCCTGCTTTTGATGCTACCCACCAGTAGAGGGCGGCGTTGGAAGCTCATTCTGATTGATGGAGCCAATCAGGCTGTGAAAACCGCTCATAACGTCATCAATGCTCCCGATCACTATTCCATTTCTGGAGTACTGTAGGAACATCTCAAATGGCCTCTCTGTAAAAAAACACAACACAAGATGCAACGGTTGCTTTTAAATGAGTCAAGGACAGTCATAAAAAACAATATCAATTTCTATCATTTCATTCTTACCATCCATGTAATTGATTCAACTAGAAAACATAAAGGCAACAGAAACAATAAAACAGATAACGATACCTGTGAGGAAGATAAGGTGCCGTTGTTGCGTGTGCTGAGCTTGGAGCTTGATTAGGCATTCCAGATCTGGAGCCTGACGCGATTGGGTGTCACACTCGTGATAAGGGAGGAACTCCACAAGGTGCTTCTTCTGATAGGCTGTGAGAAGGTTCAGCAGCCCCATGGCGTTGGTGTTTAACCTATAAGAGAACGGCAAAAGCAGATCCGTACAGTGAGCGTTTTTGATGCATTGTTTGGGGTAAGCTTCTACTGAGATACTGACCTCCCCATCTCTTTCAGCTTCTTCTGGGACTTCCAGTGCACCTTCCACTGCCAGGGGTGTTCAGGGGTGCTCTGCTCCTCCAAAAACTTGAGCAGCCCCTGCAAACGGTCTGGACAAAACAAGCAACACGAGCTCTGTATGAGATATCATCCAACTGATACAAAAAGTTGCACAGCTGCTACAATGTAAAGCAGAACTAACCCTGTGTGATAAGGTCAGGGTTGAGGACAAACTCGTCAGACACTATGAAGCCCCCGGACACGAACAGCTCATTATAAGTGTGGTTCTTGACATCGTCCAGCGTGTCCACTCCAGCAAAGCTCACTGAAGGCAACTTCTTCAAAGACACCAGAGCTGGAATCTGTAGGGTGGAAGGATTTTTGTTTTCATAAAGATAGAACTTGATACAATGTGCAAAATATCTAACCAATTAAATCAGATTAAAAAAAACAATACTCTGCAGCAGATGGTTAAATCCAATTATTGCCATTATTTATGTTTGATATATGCCAGGATCAGCTGATGCAGAGTCATGTGAAATACGGACCAGTGAGCTGAGACAGTGACTGACATGAAGAGGGTTGGGTGAAAGCCCTCGTACCTTGTGCACGTGTGCGGCGATGTCCTCATTCTGAATGATGATGAGTAGCTTATCTAAACTGCCGCTGTTTTCCAGAAACGTCTGTGGGCTGCACTCGCTGTTGCCAAGACTTTTCAAGTACTCCTTTGTGATAGACAGGAGAGGCGTAATTGTTAGAGACAGACAGATGAAAGTGTCCTCTTTTACACTTACAAGTACTGACTGACTGACAGATACAGAAAAAGAAGCGCACTGAGACATGAACACAGTGGCAAAGAGGAACAAGAGAAGCCTTCAACATTCCCACAGTACATCTGTATTTTGACTTGTGTTTGCCTTTGTAATGTACTAGAGCAGAAAGCTCTTTGGCTTGGTGCAAAAAATACAAAGACAGGGTGATTTAAAATCTGTGGATTTAAAGTCGATAGATGAAGAATGAAAGGAGATGATGCAAAATCACAGCAATACTAACACTTTGAAGTAGGCATGTCGGGATGATTATATTACTGACTTGTAAATGTCTTATATTGTTTTTTGTAGTTGTGTGGTTTTATTTACTAATGTTTTATTTATTTGGCATATTTTAATACGCGTTCACATTCCAATTACAAAGTCTTAATACTGTTAGTTAAAATTCATTGCTCTTTGAAAGGGTGTACGTGCATTATTATGCTATTAAATTATCATTATATCAGCGGCAAAATATGCTCTAACAATTACATTAATACCATTAATCCTAATGATTTCTGGGACAGCATATCCTCCAAGTAAGTAGATATTGTGACAGGCCTGTTGCGCTAACGATTTGATTGAATGAAAGAAAAATTTTGATAATTCCAGCTTCTCTAATGTGAGCATTTTGTACTAAGATGTACATTAAATATTTTGGGTTTTGGGACTTTTGAATGAATAAAACAAGCAAGGTGAAGACCTCAGCTATTAGCCCAGATAGGGATGGTAGGATATAACATTTTATCGCGGATTGTGATAAAAAAAATACTCAGGATAGGTTGATCATGGTGAATTTCCATAATCTGTATAATCGTGAATATCCTCAGTAGTGACATGAAAAAGCTGTCAGTCTCAATAAGACTTTTAAATTGCAACAAGAGCAAGCCGACAACTCTCCAGTCATTTCAAAATCCCAAGCCTGTTAACATGGCTGGGATTTTAGACTAAAAATGTCATTGTGATGTGAAAATACTATGAATTCCTAACTAAAGAACAAGAAGGAAAGAAGTACCTACCTTTTATTCATTATTTCTTTATTCAGGGTACCTTATTTAGAATGTGTCTTTCAACTAAAAGGATGTTCACTAAAAAAAAACGTGTCCTTGTTGTAATGTAATAAGATTATTTGTTTCCGTTTCTGTTTCTGTAAGGTAAAGTAAAGGGATTCCAGTATGTTTTACTGAAATTCTTTTAATGATTCTTTTGATGATTACCAGGATAATATACTACAACATTAGCATCTTTTAAATGTTCTCTAAAAACCTTTGTGTGATAAAACAAGGTTTAGTTAGAGTAAAATGATTAAACCCAGATGTTTTATAATCCTTTTGTTGTTTGTTTATCTGCTGTATATTTATTTTCTTTCAAAGCATTTTGTAATATAGAAGAAAAACTATATTAATAAAGTTTATTACAATATCTTGAAATGCAAATATTTTGACCAGCATAATCATGACATGAAATTTCCACTGCCTAGTTCTAGAAACTTGTGGGGCGCATATTTTAATAATTGGACAATTTACTGATTTACTATTAATTGAAAGGGTCTACAGATAAATTGATAATGTGTTGCTGTTCTTCTTTTAAGACCACATTAGAACCTTGTTTCATACCTTGATCTCCTTGCAGACAGTGCTCTCCTCGCCCTCGTCCCCAGAGTAGATGTAGAATTTGACTGTATTCTTGGTGACGTCCTTGAAGATCTCCACCAGGCTGCTGAAAACCTCGGGCTTTAGCTGACCAATAAGGCTGCCCGCCAGCAGGCCGGACCCGCTTCCAGAAGCAGCTCCTGCATTTTGGGAGTTGTGCTGTGGAGAGTTCGCTGTGACTTGAGAGGGAGAATAGACCTCTCCCCCCAACTCTGCTGACGTGCCGTCTGTTTTAGCCTTCGTGGATGCCGTCTCTTTGACAGCCACCGTTTTCACACTCTGAGAAGAGGAGGTGGTGCTCTTCGTCAGGGTGGGCTCTGCTTTAGTTTTGGAAGCCTGGATGGGGGTGGGGAGTGGTGTTGTAAGATTAGATATCGTCACTGGGGGAGGTGGTGAAGTGACCTTGGGTAGAGCAGGTGGGGATGGGATCAACTTGTCCATCTTCTCACACAGTGCTTTGACATGCCCCTGAACGGAGACGGGGGAGACGTAGGGTGCGACAAAGTTTGAAAAGCAGCTGTTGGGCAGCCAGAAGTGCCGCGGGGGCAACCGCGGGGGTAGCTGCGATGTATAGCAGATGTGATTAGTCTGCATGATGTTTTTAATGTCAGAGGTAAGACTGTACACTTCCTGGTTGAGTATGGTGTCCAGGCTGATGGATGGCCTGAAGGGAACTTCTTCTAAGGCTGGTAACGTGGGTGGTGCAGCTGCCTTTTTTACTTCCACAGCTGCAGGCGTCTTCGGCTCTGGGTGGCTGTCGGTCACCGTCACGGCTTCGGATACTGGCTCAGGCTCGGGCTCAGGCTCGGACTTCAGCTCGGGCTTTGGCTCAGGAAGAGGCTGTGCTTTGTCTGGAGGAAAACAGACAGAACACTTGTCACAGTGATACCCAGATCTCAATATACCGACAAGGGAGAGGAGAGGTCCATGTGTACTGACAGCTGTTACTATTTTCACTGTTGATTAATCTGTCTCTTATTTTCTCTTGTTAGCAGAATTTAGCCTTTTTAATCCATTATCAAAATAATTGGCAACCAATTTATAAGCTGACAACTAATCAATTCATCGTTGCAGCTGCTTTGATGTACCTTCATTGGTGGGGTTGACCCAGGTTGGGTCATCTGAGGCGTGAGCTTGCTCTGGCGGTGAGCCTCCGCTAAATGGACTACCAGGGCTACAGTCCATATCCTCCTTAACAGAGAAAACACCAGTCGTCATTTTTAGCCATACAAACATATTTAATACATGGCAAGATACTCCACAATAACAAGCAGCTGTTTATATCTCACCTCTGTGTAATTTGTTTGCAATGCTGGCTCATTTTGTTTCCTAAGATCGGGGTCAGATGTGGCAGGCTCCACCCTTACTGAACCAGTCGATGGTTCACCGTGGTTTGGCTGTACGGGCATTGAACCCTGAGCCACAGCTTTGTTGAGAGTTGCCAGGAGGATCTTGATGAGGCGTTGAGTCTCGTTGACTGTTGAGGCGTTAGCGTTGCCGCGAGCCCTCAGGTCAGTGTCGTAAATACCCATGCTTTCCATCACTGCGGTCAGATTGTCGTTCTGTCCAACCTCATCTCCGATCTCATCTGCTTGGGTTCCTAGCCAAACACACATAATTATGCACACAATTAATTAGAGGCTTTAGCTATATTGGGTATATTAGTGCGCTAGAATATCCTCAGAACTAAAGATAACAAGTGTAGTAAACAGGAAACGTGACAAGGGATATACAAGACGTTGACTGAGTGCACAGGAGCCTGAAAAAAATACTGTCAAAGCTATCTGGAATAGCAACAAAAACATATTTTAAAATATAAACTATGGAGTCATAGACATCAAATCCTTGAGTCATTTAATCTCTGATTAAACCAATTCACTCATTGCTTGTAAATAAAGTGCCAATGGGCAGCAATGTCTTTTTAATTTGCAGTGCGATTATGGAGAGCTTCTTATCAGGCTGTGTTCTTTCAGAGGAATTGACTTTAGAGGCAGCAGGTGGACATTTTCGAAAAAACGAATTAAATGACACTATTTAAATGAAGCTACACAGACAGCTGCAGTGCTGCTCACCTCTGCTAGGTTCTCCGTTGCTCAGAGGATCCGTGCGTTGGTGTTTGTTCACGCCTCCCCTCTCATCTCCCTCGAACTTCCTCTTCAGACTGTTGGCGTCCCAGGCCCCGTCCTCCCCCTTTTCCTTCCCAGGCTCCTTCACAAGTGCTTTCTTGTGGAGCTGGATCAGCTTGAGCAGCTGTTTCATCTTGTCTTTATCATACTCGTTCTGGGACAGCCGCAACCTCTGAGTGGGCTGAGGCTGGGATTCGACATGGGATTTGTGCTGTGACTGGGCTCCGTTTGAATGGGCCAACCCTGGCTTCCGTCTGCTGCTGTCTGGGGGTGGCTTTTCATGTGCAGGCCTCTCTGGAGGTGGCTTCTCCTGGGGTGGCCTTTCTGGTGGTCTCTCCGCCCTGTCCGAGCCCCTGTCTGAACCGCCCCAGTCGGAAACGGGGCTGTATTCCACTGGGGCCGGAGCAGGTGTGGGTACGGGTATGGGTACAGGGTTCCGTATCCTTTCAATAATGTCCTTTGCCTTGTTCAGAGGTAAAATGTAGTTGGCAGGGTTGTGGACATAAGTACGCAGAACAGAATCCATGTTAAATTTGTGTCTGGGAACTGGGAGCGGGTTGGTTCTATCGTCCACATTATATTTGTAGTCAGGCAGAATGAAAGGCCGAACCGTGCCTGAATCCATACGAGTTAGGTAATCAGTGGCCTGACGCTCCACCCCAGAGCTCACATCCTTGCCTGGGTTTGGGCGCAACTTGAACATGGCGTAGTGCAGAGCAGGGATGAAGGGCTCCATGGAGGACAGGATAGCAGGCTGGGGCTCCACCGTCAACGGCTCGGGCTCGAACAGTCTTGATGCTACGATGGAGGACACACATGTCAGTGTCAGATAAAAGATGTCCATCTGCAGTCTTTAAGTCTTTAGAAACAAGAGCTTAATAACAGCTAAAACAGGTATCACGATTATAACATGGTAGCCTCTTAACTTTATCTAAACCTTTCTTTTTTTCTGGTATAAAAAAAGAAGGGTGAATTGAGATCTTTCTCTGTTTGCAAATAAAACATTCCAGTTGGGAGCTTCATGCGGAAGCTGGGAGTCAGTCAGGAACACAGATGGTTGGGTAGTGAATAATACTTACAATACTTGACAACCATCCTTGACTCCTGAAAGATGAATAATGCTTGCAGGTTCTTCTCCACCCGCCCCCGCCGCTCTAGAAAACAAACAGCAACATTCTGTTTTAAAAGCTGAACTGAGCCCTTGCCCAAGGGAACAAGTAGGTGTTCAACTGACACAGCAGTGAATTATGAGGAGGAGAGTAAAAAGCTTTTTGGCACCTTTGGACTCGACCATCTGAGCCGAAGACAGCAGGAAGAGAAAGCCCCTGTCAAACAGGGACTTCACCAGCACCTGAATAAGGAAGAGTAGACACCGCGGTCAGAGACACCAGGTTGTTATAACAAATAACGTGAGCAGTCATAATAACAGTCTGCTTCTGGACAGGTCTTCACTTGTCCCTTGTGTACACTTGTACTACATTCGCAGGTTTAGTATTGGTTTAGGTTTTCTGAAAAAATAAAACAGTTTAACATACTTTTTCTACTTGAAAAGAATAAGGCTGCAACAATTGCTCGATTAGTTGTCAACTATTAAATAAACTAAACGTGTTAATACTTGTCTACAAAACTTGAGTGAACTGTAGATCAGCCCTCAAACATGCTGCTCGATCACCAATTAAGAATATTTGAGCTCAATTCAGTACCAAGTTTGTTTTGTTGACAAACTGTTCTTCGGTGAAATGAATCTGTATCTTCTGAGGATTTTCAAGCATGAAAAACTTGACAGGTAAACAGCTAAAGGGTTACTCACCATCCTGTCCCTCTCCAGTTTGCTGACCAACGCTGCCAAGCTGCCGCTGGTTGGTTTGCCTTTCCCATCCACCACTTCAAACAGACTACAGGACATCCCGCACTTCATCACTGCGGACAAAAAAAAGCAAGTCAGATTACAAAGCAGTCCCACGAACTGCTATTTTTATCAGAAAGAATGCCAAACAGTTGGTTTATAACTTCAGTGGTTTAGGCAAGATAACACACACAAGGAAGAATATGCCTTTAGAATAGCTTTGGAAATTGGATTTCAGACCATGCACTGCCACCAACATCCCCAGGACATTTTTCTATCATTTAATTATGAGATATAGGCCTATGTGGTCCGGACTGACCTTCCCGAGATATGCTGTAGGTGTCCCAGGAAAAGAGCACAGAGGGAATCTTTCGCTTCACCTGATCCAGCTGCATGCCCCGATTCACCTCCAGCTTCTCAGGTCTGCAGAGGAACATAAGCAGATTAATCAAAGAACAAATCAGAACTAATTCCAGCAAACAAAAACAAAAAACAGTAACAATATTGCACAACTGAACTTCAACTTCCTCTTCTTGCACCAAAAGGAGCTGTTAAAGTGTAACATGTTAAGCACATAAATATCTATAATGGCCAAAAGCGTCCTTAATGAATAACAGAAGAAATTCTGGTACTGCAGCTGTTTTCTGGAGAGACACAGAAGATTGCGAGAGGCTGAAGGTTTACTCACAGTTTGAAAGGAAGGTAGGGGCGCGATGAGGATCGTAAACAGATTGGGAATAACTCCTGGCCCTTGTTAACTAGCGGACCACTCCACACAGTGTAGCAGCTCTTCCCTGCAACGGTGTCAACAGCACAGGTCAAAGCTCAGACATGACACAAAGATAAAGCAAGTCTCGTAACACTTTGTGATTGCCGGTTTGTCAATGAAAAGCCACATTTTTTGACACATACTCTTTCTTTAGAGATGTTCACACTAGTTGTTGAACCCAATTTGGATGATTCTGATAGTGCAGCACTTAAAATGCTCTCCTGCGTAAATGACTAGCAGTCAGCATGTCGATCAAAATGTGGAAGTTAGATCTTATGTAGTCAATTGAAGCTGTTTTCTGCTTCAGGTGACTTATGCTTTTAGCACATTCCAGTTTAAACAGACATAACAGCAATCCATGACAACACACGGAGATTTAATTGTTTCATTACATCAAATACAGAAGATTCAAGAAAAGTTTTACCTCTACTTCCTTCAGGGGAAATGGTGTTAAACCTGTTAAGGATAGAAACAAAAACAAATGTTTACACACAAAGGATATTGTAGGGATGTCAGATGTTTTGCAAACCTGCTCTATTGCTTAAAAATACGCAGAGTTTCACCATTTCCTGCAGGAATACGCACCTGTGTGCAGTCATAGGAGCTGCTGCAGCCTCTTTGCCTTTGTACTGAAAAGAAACCACAGCGTAGGGGCACACATGCCGGGGCCGTGCCTTGATCTCATCAAATGCAAACTCGAAAAAATATTGCTAAAAAAAAGAGACAAGAGAGACATATTAACCCTTACAAATTCCGTACAAGATATTATAAACTGAATACATCTTTCGATAACACAAATCGTACAATGAAAGACTGAAAAAGAACCGGTGTTTACCTGCGTGAGCTCAAAAGCCCTGTAAGACAGCAGAGACGTAACCCTGTTGCCACTTTTAGACAAGTGACCGTCAAACTTGGGTGAAGGTTCTATAGCATTCTTAGGCATGTTCTCATGGATGTGCTTTATCCGGCCCTGAGAGACAAAAGCGTACTGGTGAGCTTGATGTCCCACAAACAATCAGAAATCTGTCAGCGCTACAAAAAGAAGAAAGAACAGTAACCATACCTTCATGACTTTAAAAACGATCATGTCTCCAGACGAGCCGACTTCAAAAGGATTTATTTGTAACAAATCAGAATATTTGGAGAGATAAACACCTACAGCAACAAAAGAAATGAATTATACTTTGTTAAAATTATTAGAAAATAAAACCATGAAGATTATGATAATGACTTGTTGATATTTTGAGGAAAAACCCCAAACAAAGCTTTCATTCCTTGAGGAGATGGTCAGCTGTGAACAACAATCAAGTACTGTTGTTGGTGCATGTGTTACCTGTCTTCAGTTCTAAATTTATCAGTTCAAAATGCTAATTAACTTTCACAGACGCTCATCAATAACAAACTGAAATAAATCAAAATGAAAAAATGGATCTAATGGAGCTTGCAACCCTCAAAACATAACCATGACAGCAATAATCCATCATTCCATCGAATACAATACAGTCTTCTTTTACATCAACACCAAAGTGCAAGACTAACTTACCCACTGATGGATTTCCTAGCGTTGTAATCCTGGAGTGGCCAACCGACAAACCCTTCTCGCAGATCCATTGGAGCTGGACATGCAAGAGAACATACAAAGCTCAGAAACATGTAAAAAAAAAACAACAACAACTAAACAATCGCACATTACATCTCGTGCATTGTCAATACCTTGGATTTGTCTGGATAAAGGAAGCAGTACGACTCAGTCAGCTCTTGATCGGTCCGCCCCTCCTGCTTCATCTCTCTGCGCTTCTCGATGAACTGGCACACAGACGGAAGAAACAGCGAATTAGACCCAGGGGTCTCAAACTGACAAACTCTGACATACATTTCTCCAGTAGAATGTATGACATTGAAGAACGTACCTCCTTCTCCAGCAGCTCATTGTGTATGAGCCGGGCCTTGCAGTAGGAGAAGGTGCTTCGCGACGATGAGTCCAAGTAGCACGAGGAGACGATCTTCGCGAGGTCCTCAAACTCCCGGCTGTCGGGGGGCAGAAAGTGGTACAAGCCTGCACACACAGAAGTGAATTGGAGGATTAGTAAAGCATCTGCAGGCATAGATCTGTGCACATGTGCAGAGGAGGATCAGAACAAAAAGTGGCGAGTCAAACTATTAAATACCGAAACAAACAATCTAATCTATACTCTTGTTTATAGGGTAATACACAAGAAAAGGATGCACACAGTTAAGACTTCAGCTCGGATATAAAAGTAGGTGCAGGATGATGTGACGTGAACTGGGTGCTTGCAGGCAACAATTCTTTGTGTATGTTTAACACAGCTCAGCAGGGGTTGCGATGAACCAGCACGACCCCTGCTGAACTTACTGAACTCTTAAAGGTTACCAAAATGTGCACTTGGAGTTATTAGGCTTAGAAAAAGCATTGGTCGCCAACTGTCACTCTTGAATCCCTCTCATCAACAACCTGCTGCACAAGTGACTGCAGCTGCCTCTATTTACAGTAGGTGTGTTACGTCAAACCAAACAGAGGGAAAATGAAACCGCCTAGCTGACTACAGGTAACGTGGGTGCAGCATTTTTCGGCGTCACGCTGTTGGCCAACAGGTAGTAAACATCCCGTGAATGGGATAAAAGAAAGTAGACCGGAGACATCCCAGTGATGTGCACACGCACTGTCTCACAGAACATCTTGTACATTACATGTGCAAACTGCTGAGGGCTCAGTCAGGCTGCTCATTAGAGGATCAGAGTGTCATGCCCAGGAGCTTCACCCCTAACTTTGCATATACACAAATAACTGATGTATCCCAGCAAGATCTGTAACAACCACAACGCAACTGCCATTTCTTTTTCTTTTTTTTTGCACAGGACACCGCCTAACCGCCTTTTTGACACACGATGTGGGATTATGGGAAGGGGGGAGAGGGGTATTGAACCCTGATGAGTGTGTTGAGGTGAGGTGTAAATGGGATGCTCTGAAATGCCAGTGGCATCAAGCTGGGACAAGGGGATGGGCAGCCCTGCTTAGATTTCATTTTTAAGTGTCATGGTAGTGTGAAAACATTTTAAATAGACTTGTGGGGTGGATAACTCCATGCCCTTCACTGAGGTCAATGAGACACACACGTTGCCAGGTGATGGCTGGAAAAGAAAATACCACTCATGACAGCAGGGGCATTACTCATTGAGACTATGCTTCCTTGAACAGGTGAGGGGTACCAGACAAGGTGGGCTTTCAACCGGGCAGTCCTCAAAAAGTGCGGCTTCACAGGAACTGTAACTGTTAGCTGCCTCTCTCTCTGGACCCTGGCTAACTTCAGGTACCTGAGCCGGACCACCACAGCTCTGTCTGCTAACTCAACTCACGCTGCATCAACCAAGTGCTCACACCGCACGCCGCTGACTCCATTCCAACCCGCAATGTCGCTTATATATGTTTGTAAAACTCATTTTAAAGCTAGAGAGAGCAGCCAGCTAGCTTGCAAAGCTAGCAACATGCAGCAGCAGAATTATGAAAGACAGGACAGGCTCTGTTTAAAATTGCAGCGATATGGCACCACCTTTCCGCTCGCGTATCTTCCTCGGGATTTGGAAATTCGGTCTCTGGCCCGGCAAGGGTGAACTGCTAAAGCTCCGAGAGTCCGCCTGCACGCTCCTCCGCCGCTCATGGGCTTCTTGTTCGGGCATTACACTGTCTCCACATCCAGGCTGATCGCCATTTTGGTTGGCTGTGGCCGAGGTGGCGGCTGAATTCTTCGGGGTTTCGCCGCCCTCCGGCTGGAGATCGTCCGCCTCGGCACATTCTGAGTTCTTCTTCCCCACCGCGTTGGGGTTCAGGGCCATTTTCGAGCACCGTGCACGTAATACGGGCAATGTAGCTCGAACGATTACGGCGCCGCTTCACACACACACTCTCCTCCTCACCCAGCCTCCGCCATTGTGAAAATGACGTACACGTTCTTCTCCACCACTGCAAAACGCTGCCGTCACTGTTTACATACCAGAAAATCCGCGCCACCCAGCGGCGGGTAGACGAACTGCACAGAGCTGGTACTGCATGTCAAAATGTAATGAGCGTCAATTAGCATTTGTATTTATATATCTTTAAATAAGCCGTGGTAAAATATACAGAATGTATGTCGCAGATCCTTCTCCTTTTACATAACTATGGTGTTTATAAAACATTAGAGGCCAAAAGCAATCACCTTTTGTGTCATATAGTTGAGACGCAAATAATAATAATAAGATGTATTCATATAGCACTTTTTAAAAACACAGCTTACAAGTGCTTTGACAAAACAAAGCTGAAGGAAGTACAATTAAATGAAAATATTAGTGTAAATTGCAAAGGACAAATTAAATATTATAGCTAAATAATTAGAAAAACAAATAATTGAACAACAGAAATGGTGAATAAAGTAAGTGAAATAAAGAAATGGAATAAATGAAATAGATAAAATAAATAAACAAATAAATTGATATAATATACTCAAAAGGCAAACACACGCTATAAGTAAGCATGTCATCACTTTGATGTAGTCAAGTAAACCCGGTGGGGTTTTTGCATCTCCCTGTGCTGGATATCATTTGTTATCTTTGTTTATTTAAAATTTTGCTAAATTAAAACTAAAGTAGTGCTAACATGTAACAATACACAAGAAGAATAAGTTCTAGGATGCAGCTAAATATGTAGCATTATTATGAGGCTATGAATGATCTGACTTGACATAATTGGCTCACTCTGCATCGTCTTATTTTTGTACCAAAATGCATAACTTTTAAGTTTTGCAGCAGCTTTTCACACAGGCTACCCCATACACACTTGAGACGGGTAGTATGTTGCCACTGATATGCACACTGACTGTACACTCTTGAAGGTTTGTGCAACCACTAGATCGATCTCACTCATGTAAGACTTCACACTACCACCAGGTGATGACAAAGAGGTGGGGATTCTTCAGCGCACAAGAAAGACTCAAGAAATAATGCAATCTTAGATGTTTTTGATCACGTTGTATAATTTTTTGAATTGGATACTGGCTTTTATGCTTTACTGCACATTTCTGTATTCACCTTAGAAAATGTAAGTCTGAGTGTGAAATGATGTTGTAATACTGAGAATACATTATTTGCAGCTTTGTCAAAATGTTATGTAAGGACCCATTTGCAAAACAACAAAGAGCAAATCTTTACACAAGGCAACACCATGTCACTGTAAACGTTAAAATTAAGAGCTGAAAAGAAGACACAGTTTTGTGCGAAAAATATCTCATCTCATCTCAATAATATTACAAGGCATAAAGTTAATGAAACATGTAAAACTTTCAAAACACTCAATAACAAGGCAAACAGATAACTACTGACTACTGGATCTTAATAGTACTGACAATTAATGTCCCTCTGTGACAGTGGCATCTGTGATAACTGCTTGGGTTTTCACAGTGGGTTATCGATGCTGCCTCTGCCGTAGACATCAAACTCCTTGTAGCGTAGGTAATCTTTCAGCCTGGGAGGTAGAGGAAGGAAGTTGATAAAAACTGGTGCCCTCAAGCGCAGGCGACTGAGATGATCCCTTATCTGCAGCCGACACAGGTGCTTCAGACTCCGTGCATTTCCTAAGAGCAAATTAAGTCAGTTTAGTCGATGGATGCCAGCCCAGTCTGCAAAATAAAATGTTGCCGGGTCACATTTCTGCAAACCACTGACTCGTTCCATTTGAATGTGTCATGGGCTACATGCCAACGTGTCATTTCAACTTCACATAACGTGTTTATGGTCTGACTTTCACATCAGGAGCCCAAGCGGATTGTAGTGGAATTAAAGGCAAAAGAGCAGCCAAGCACGAAGGCTAACAAGCCAGTGACCACAAAACTGTGTTTTAACATCTGTATGTGTGAAACCACCAGACATTTTTTTGATGAGGGCTCCCGTGCCATTTAAACATTCTGAACCATCACACCACTGGGTATTTTTAAGTAGACCTCAGAACAATTTTCAGCCGTAACCACGTGTTTTTTGTGTATAAACCTAACTAGGACATTGACACGGCATTATCACAAGATAAAACTGTACCCGTAAGAAGCGTTAAGTTGCAACTTAAAGAAATGTAATCTTCAACATGGTTTGCACAAATGTACATTTCCATCATTTATGGATGCATATACATAAAGTCATCAATACTCCTTTCCTGACAGGTAAGAAAATAACTATAACAGGATCACAGCAGTTCTCACTTTGAATCTGGCAGATCTCCAGCCACTGTTTCTGCTCCATCAAGGTTTCCTTAAGTTTGGTGCAAAAGGAGACGTGGTCGGTGTAGTCCAGCATGATGCGAACCACCTGAGCAGATAAGTGCTTCAACCAGGCCACTGTTATGACTTCACAGAACTAGAAGGAGACAAACAAAGACTCAGTGAAAGAGAAACTCTCCTGAGGAATCCGTTCACATCTCAGACCAGCTTCGCCTTACCACCATGTCTTTGATGACTGAAGTCGTCCAGGGAGCGTAGTCATGGGAACTGTCCCCATAAGGACAGTCAAAGCAACGCTTAACGTCATATCCATGGTTGAGTATCATTCTCAGCATGACCTCGTCTTTCAAGGCGTACTGCAGCCCCGATGGAAAGTGAGTGCTGTTGACGCGGGAGTAGTAATTTACATTTGCCCCAGACTTCAGCAGTGTGTTGATCAGCTCATAGTTGCCCTGTCTAAGAGCCACCTGCAAACAGTTGATTGGATCCTGGTTCACCATTGCCCCAGCCTCTAACAGCAAGCGGGTGCACTGGAGATCGTTGTTGGAGACAGCAAAGAAGAGGGCCGACTTGCGCTCATCATCATAGTTGCGGCGCACCCTTGGGTGCAGCATGAAGTTTGGATCATAGCCAGCTTTGAGCAGCATCTCCACACAATGAGCGTGTCCACCGGCGGCTGCAGAGTGGAGAGGGCTCATCCCACTTTCCTTCACAGCATCCAGCTTCGTCACCGGAATGAGGTGCTCCAGAGCCCTGTGAAAGAGGAGTACTCATTAAGAACATGATAGTGGTTTAAAGTTCAAACTCTATTTTCTGGATTCTGTAACATAAACATTCCTCACAGTATGTGCCCATGGTAGGCCACACGGTGAATCGGCAGGTGCCCACTGTAAAGAGGCCGGTTGGGATCTGCTCCGTGGTCCAGCAGCAGGGAGATTATGTCAGGGTTTCCTGATGCTGCTGCTTCAAACAGGATTGTGCCTGACTCTGATTCACAGCACACACTGGCTCCTACAAAATGAATACAGATAGTTTGATAGACAGCATAACTAGTATGGAAAGATGAATCTGTTGTAAAACTAAGGCAATAAATGTATTGTTATGATTACCTTTTTGTAACAGGACCTCCACCACATTCAGATGTCCATTTTGTGCAGCCAGAGCCAGTGGAGTTTTCTTCTTGATGTCACACGCATTCGGTTTGGCACCGGACTCAAGGAGCAGATACACAAAGTTCTCCAGGCCTAAAAAGGCAGACTCGTGTAGCGCCGTTCGGTCCAGCGGTCCTGTTTGGTCTACTTTGGCGTTATAGCGGAGCAACAGCGTGGCCAAATCATACTGGTCATTCAGAATAGCTGAGAGTAGAAGAGAGAAGAATTTAAATACCAGCACATATCTTTAGGTCTGCCAAATGAGGTTTAAATTCAGATGTCAGATACCTGCCACTAACGGAGAATCCTGCTCATCATTCTGGATATCCGGGCTACAACCATTCTGTAACAGGAATGTGGCGTTCTCTCTGAGTCCATGAACCACAGCCAGAAACAATGGTGTCTCACCCTTTAGGGTTCGACACTGGGACGCACCAGGGGGTGATGCTGGAAGCCAAACACAAAATGGCTAACCAACATTTTAAGGGATAAGTTGACCAAACAACGAAAGTTAGGTAAAAGTAAAGTCAAATGATTTTCTCACCCTCATGCTGACGGAAAGTCAGGGTAAGTCTCGTAGTCATTTTTGGAGCTTCAGAGCAAAACAGCGTTACAGTGTTGTCCCTAACAACTGTAGTAAATGGGGACTGGGCAGAAAACAACTGACATTTTTTTTATTTACATCCTCCATGCATGGTCGAGCTTGTGCCCTCGCTTCAGACGGGGTAGCTAACTCTTTTTGCTCAGCAGCTACAGGGACAATTTTGGATATAGAAAATGGATAAATAGCTTTTATTTTAGAAATTCGAATCAAATCAGAATCTCTCACGGCTTCCAGAGACTTGGATTACATTAGATGAGCTGTATGGAGCCATTTTTTTCAGTTATTTCAGATTAAAACAAGTCCACATCTACTTCAGTTGTTTAAGAGAATGCTGCCACGCTGTTGTGCTGCGAAGCTCCAGAAATGCACAGTGGACTATGAAACTTCAACCGACTTTCCATCAGCAAGAGGGTGAGTAGATAATTAAATTTTCTTTTTTGCTTGAACTTTTTCCTTTATCAGTCAAAGAGTTATTGTCATTTTGTTGTACTGTGTTGTTGGTGCAACAAAATGACAATAATGATTACGTTTCTAATAACCTGAGAAGATGATCTCGAGTATTTTCTTATTCTGGTGCGCTGCAGCCTCGTGCAGCGGGATCCATCCTCGTTCATCAACTCTGGACACAGACTCTGGATGCATGACCATCTTGTTTAGTGCATCCTCGTCACCTAAATACGAAGAAGACATGATATCGAGGTGTTTCATCACAACCTCTATCAGCTTTGACAGGTTAAAGAATGACATCAGCGTACCCTCCTTGATTGCTTTGAAAATCTCATCAGGGTCATCGCTGAGTTTCAGATCGCTATTGCAACAAATAAAAAAGGTTATTCAAATGATGAACAGACACAAACTGTACAGAAACAAAGATTTCACACTGGGAGGTCAGAGATTAACCTTGGATTCAATCCTTTGAGCTTTCTATATTGAATCAGACTTTGTTCAATTATATACTGCGTTGCCTCATCTTCATCCAAGTCGTCCTCCGATTGATAAAAGTCATCCTCTGTCTCTGTGTTCATCTGTCAGTCCAGGTGGGTTTTGTGCACAGAAGATGTTGCTCTGGGGAGAAACAGCCAGTAAACAAGACCATTAAATCTGGTACCTGAGAACTTACACAAGTGTGTTTCCCCTGAGGGAAGAGTGAACTAGAGCAAAGTGCAGTTCAGCACGCAAATGTTGAATAAGATGTCAAAATAAGATCAAAAAACTGTTTCAGTCCTTTTTTTTCCGCCCCTAAGCTCTTAACTTTCCACCGTGATAGCAGATTTCACAGTATTTATCTCTATGTGGTATGAAAAAATGCATGAAGATTCCTGCTGCATATATGACTGATTAAGAGCATTTTTTAAAATATGAAACTAGACTAGACTACTCACAAAACTTAGACCAAGACAAGCCACCTCAACAGAACCACAAGTGACATGTTCAATTCAACAGCTACAAGCCACACAGTACAGCAAACTGAATTCCTCTCTGGATGCATTATTCATTTATTGTCCGGTGTTTACCTTCAGTCAAATGGCTGTGCGCCTTCTGTGGTTTTTATAACAGTCGAGCCAGTGTGCCTCTCTGTACCCACACATGCTGCAGCTATTTATATCTCAGCCACTATAAATATCAGATCACGGGGTCCTCACAGCCTGCGCCTAGCTTTGACCCACTAAGCACTGCAACAACCATTCAGCTCACACACACACAGCACATAAGCTGTTATTTGAAACACAAAAAAACAGCAATTATAGAAAACAGATAGCTTTGTGGACTAGTTTCATATTCATTAAACTTTTCAGTAGATTGCAGGTTGTATTGTGCACCTTCCTTAAATAGTTTCATTGTGTTGTTTCTTAAATACTGATGTCGACATTGCCCTTTTTACAAATGTGTTTGAATGTACAGTATGTATAAATTACCATATGGTCTATCGCATGTTCAGTTTTTTTTTCACCTTTTATTCTGTGACCCTTCATATGAAAAGTGGATTCTACCCATATTCTTGCTGCACTAGTTTGTGTGCTAGAGCAAAGCAAAATCTGTTAACACTAACAGCAGATGTTGTTGCATTCCAATGTAATAATGTGAAATGGTTCAGGTTACAGCAGCTTCATCTGTCTATCCAGCAATCTATTATAATGTGATATGAAGAGGGTTGTACGGAGGACGTGACAAGTATTCCACAGACACATGTATTTATGTTTTTTCAAGGAGACTGGGCGAAATCTTGCTGTTATTGAGCATCATGGATGACATCTTGATAAGTATGCGTACAGTAAGGAGGATTTTAAAATGCATGGGGCCAGGGCCGGCTCTAGGCATAGGCGATATAGGCGGTCGCCTAGAGCGGCATCTGCTGGAGGGGCACCGCCAGTCACCCTCGAGGGAGAAAAAAAAAAAGAAGAATTTTCAATGCCCGTTGGCGTGCCCCCGCCCCCACTCGTGTTCTGAAAATAACAAATATTAACAAAATAAAGAAAAAGATAAACAATGACATGTTTCTCACTTATGGTGCTGTGTCATGTGACGTGTGGTCATTGGCTGCGCACCCCAAAGGGTCAGATAGGTGCCACAGAGGTCCGGTCACGTCAAGTGACAGACAGGTTATGTTTTGATATTTTGTGAGATGAACCGGCCGTCGGCCCTCGGGTGCGCAGTACCGAGAGAGAAGAAAAGAGGAGGCGGAGGAGAAGTCCCAATATAAAGGTAACATTATGTCATCTTTTTTTTAAAATGCCGTTTTTTGTGAAGACGTTTCATTTGTATTAGCTTGCTAGCTCAGCTAAAATAAGGCAACGCTGGCTTAACTTGCTAGGCTAGACAATGAATGATAGATAACTTACTAAGAAGGATAAATGAATCATGAATCAAAGTACAGGCCAACCCATCCAGATGCACCACCGGTGCAGGTTGTACTCTGTGTTCTTTATTGTGAAATGGTAGTGAATCTTTTATTATAAGTTAATTATAAATGTTATGTTGAACACACCACTTGTGCAAATAACTGCTGCAAGCTGCAACAGTTGTTTGTCCTATTCTGTCTGCTGTAGTTTTTTATTTTTATTTTTGCTTGTACAGTAATAAGTGAGTCTCCTCTATATCTGTCTAGATGGGCTCAAAAAATATTTCCAGACGCCTCTAACAGCTGCTGGAGAGGAGCCTTCTGATGCAACATCCACACCACTCTCTGAAGTGTGTAAGTTTAGCCAATTGTTTGTGGTCTCTTACGCACTGCTATGTTGTTATTGTTGTTGTTGTTGTTGTTGTTGTTGTTGTTGTTGTTGTTGTTGTGACTGAATGGTACAAGCGTGTTAGCAATTACAGTAAATTTAGGTTTTAGGCAAATAAAATAAAGTTTATTTGTACAGTACCTACTTTATATCAAACCTTATTAATTAATGTATTAAATGACGTAGAATGACACAGCAAACTTAACAGTGTGGACCGTATGGCTACAACATCAACCAAACCACCCATCTCTTAAAGTCAGCTTGAAGCAGGTGAGTTATGTGATTGCATGTTACAGCTGCAGTCACATTACTGAACAATACTGTGGTTATTCATAATGTATGCTGCAGATGTGTTTATTGCCTGATGTGCTGTTATTTGTAAATCACTGTGTGACCTTGCATGTGTGTTTGATTTGCTTGCAGTGATCCAAATTGAAGCTCATCAAAACATACCTGAGATCCACCAAGTCTCAGGAGCGTTTAAATGGACTTGCACTGATGAGCATAAACCGCGAGGTGTCTAGGCAGGTGTCATTTAATGACACAATAGAT
>OMLP01028210.1:9918-32327 GCA_900302685.1 Spondyliosoma cantharus
TGCGTGTGATTTTTTTTTTTTTTTTTTTTTTGTACACCGCCTAATGATTTACGGTGGGCTGAATGTAAATGCAGTAGCTTAAATCCTTCAAAGTTCTGGCACGTGTTCCGGCCTTGGACCCGTTTCAAACTGCGTTGTTGTTCAGCAGGTACTCGCATAGAATCCTTTTAAAAGGCTGCTTCTCGTCATAAAACTTAAAACAGGTTATTAAAAATAATTGGGCTGTTTACGTTTATTATGGCTGGTAATAAACGAAACCTAAAAGTTGCCATCAAAACAATATTGTCAATTTGGACATTTGCTAATAGGTTGGCTGACGTCATTATGAGTAGTATGTGTGAATGAGAAAGGAAATGCATACTAAACATTGTAGACAGTGGATCACTGTAATGTCAGGAGTAGGTTACTATACACTAACAAATGACTAGTACAGTTATTTTATTATTATGATTATGATTAGTCATCACCCCAAAAAGCTCCACCAATCAAATGGTCATGTTTGAGTATCAGGTTACAGTCTGAAAGGGCAACAGGAAGATTGACACACAAAAGGAATGGAAAAGACAGATAAAGGTATATGAATGAATTTGACTGTACATCAATTCATTGTATTCAGTAGTAGTACAACTCACACAATTGTATCTCCAATGCATTTAAATGGTTTAACACCAAACTTATGATGAAAAGGTTCAGCTAGCCGACTTAGCTACCGATTTTTCACTTCTGGAATAATAAAGGTAACACATGCGACGGGCTAAAGAACGATAATCATCATTCAAAAAATGGCTACAATTATCAACAGGATGACTTTTATATCAAAGACATCTATGCACCGTCTTGCGGAGATATCTAATGAAGCTAGCATGCTATCTAGCTAGCCAGGGGACTGAAAACCTGTTTCTACCAGCGGGAGCTACAGTCATGTATGTACAGCACACAGTAACAAGTGGTGACATGCTGCCCCCTGTTTGTTTAAAGTATAAATTCAACAGGTGGCTAAATCTTACAGAGTGCACCTTAATGTAGATGAACAGCACTGGAATAATCCCCTTTGGAGGAGTTAATGTAATAAATGTTCTACCTAAAAGCTTAAATCAGTTAGGTGGCAGGCTGGCTGATCATGAATATGTAAGATTATGGACCAAAAAGAAGATTTAACGGCAGATGGAAGAACATTAACTAAAGGTCAATGGCAGGACGGCACAGCTGGGATATAATGTCTTTATTATTGTCCATTCGCACAAGCATACAGATCATATCCAAGGTCCACTGTCATTCCACCTGGAAGAAGCTGGATACGCAGGGCGACTGACCCTTTTGTAAAAACTTTGGTCTGGCTCACACTAGTGAATGTAACACAACACTGAACTATTCACAATGACATGCTTTAGCGACTGGCCATTAGGAAGGCGCACTTGCGGCAGTCGACCTTCAATGATGGAGTTTCACGTCACGACACGGCACGAGATGAGCGACTAATGATTCACATTACCCTCAAAGATTACACCCCTTGGAAATAAGGAGCAAGGGCTTCCATCTCAGTGCTTCTGATTCAAAAAATACGTTTCCCACAAGCAAACTATAAATCACAGCTTACAGATTCAAACATTCAAAGTATTATTACATCAACGAACCCTAAAGCAACAAATACTCTTAAAAGTAAAGTCAGAATTAATGTGTACGTCTGCGATTAGATGCAAATGTTTAACAGTCTACACTTTGTTTGTGCATATCATTGCCCTTCTGCAAGAAGAGTCTCTCTCCGTTGGTGATAAAATGGAAACAAAATCGCTTTTTTTTTGTTGTTGCTCTGATAACTTTAGTTTTAAGAACAATCATAACATCGATCTGCTCCCTTCTCTTCTACTCCAACAGATTAAAAAAAAAATCAAGATAATGGTACAATCCTGAAATCCATACACACCATGAAAATCGTATGTACAAGAGAAACCGAAACATTGAAATAATCTGTTTGAATAATTAATAATAAACCGGATTAGAAAAAACAAGCCGCAAATGACTAAGGAACAATAATTGTACAAAACATGCAGTGCTTGTCGTCAATGCTAACATCAGTTTCAATACAATATACCGCTCTGAAATCCCTCCAGGACAGATTTCAGCTGAAAAGGTATGCAGCAATCCTCTGGACAGAGGTGAGGGCAAGAGCATTTACATTCTGACTAGATCCAGATAGGCTCGTAAGGAAAGCAAAGACAGTACTCTGACAGTGTAGCCGTGAGCGGTGGAATATTCAAAAATCGTCAGCGGACACTCATCTCCAGATGCTATACACGGTGAGAGGAGTGAACGAGAGTGTGTGTGTGTGTGTGTGTGTGTGTGTGCGCGAGTGTCTGTGTGTGTGAAAGCATGCGTGATGGATTTGTCCATGGATTTGCTGCACTTCCAGCCCTTTGGGTTTATTTCATTTCAGATCCCCTTCATCACCCTGGATGGTCTTTTTGATGCGCAGCAGGAGGGTTGTGTGCCACTGGTCCAGGCGTGAGATCGAGTCGAACTCTTTTACCTGCAGGCGGGCGAAGGGACAAGGAGATATTCCCCAAATTACATTTTGAAGGTTATGCTCGCTTATCTTAATTTGTTACACGTTACTGGTTATTTCCAGAGGTCATTACGCAACATAAAAGTTCAGTTCCTACCACCAGCATCAGTTGATATTGTGATTTGTTTCTCATGAGGAGGGTAAATGCTTTGATTCCTGATCTCACAAGACCGACTGTAATAACAACTCTTCCCTCTTTAAACACTACAACCGACAAACAGTGAAGAACTGGGACGTTTAATTGACGATCGCTTCAATCAATCGGCGCAATGAGCAGGAATCTAAACAAAAAAAAAGGATCAACAACAAGCTCCACTCTTTCTGCGTAACGCCTTCTACCCAGGCGGCAACTTCCTAGCTGCTTCCCTGAGCTGATACACATCGTAAAACTGTTTGCTCTGGGATTTCCATTCTTGAGCTGTTTACATAAAGACAACACATCGGCTCAGAGTTCAGCAGCCGCACTCGAACCACAGAGAAAAAAAACAGTAAAAAAAAAAACAACAAACAAATTGAAAGAAACCACACTGGAACTGCAGAGCGTTATCTATGTAAGATGATCTCATTTCCCACCATCAGACCACTCTTCCTCTGATCCTGAAGCAATTCAGAAAAATGTCCCAACCACTCCACTTAAGATCATCCGACAAAACAAACCAAATCGCTTTCCGCCCTGTCCACCACCCGGCTGCTGTAAGAAAGGACCGCAAACAGCCCAACCCTATAATCACCAAATCTGAACAATAAAAGCGCAAAGAACTGTGAAGGAACTGAGAGGAACCAATTTTTTGGCATCAACAGGCCGTTTTCTCTGGGAGGTAGCTCTTGAAATATGAAGGAAAGCTATCATCTCAGATAATAAACTCTTCCACGACGACGAACCAACACCTTTGCTGTACAAAAGCAACTGTGCACCCGCTCGTAAGATAGAAAGACACACCAGTCCCCGTGTGCTAATCATTTCTCCAAACCTCTGACATAGAAAAAAATCGCAATGAGCACACCATACTGTAAAAAAAAAAACTCTTTCCTCTTCACTGACTTTTGAGTTAACTTTGAAAAATCTTTCAGGAGCTCGGCTAAATTTCAATTATGCACTGCAGTCTGTACCAGCGCCACACAAACAGACAGTCCTGAGAGACGGAATGGAAACCTGAGATCCAGCCTTCAACTTCCCTGAACACACGAGGGACTCAACAAAACTACAAGGGCTGAAGCAGCGAGGCTCCCGTTTTAAACCTTCTCAGGGTATACAAGACTTACTGCTTCCGTGAAAGCCTCGCTGTTCTGTTCCTCATGAGCCTCAAGAAGTTTCTGTTAAGACAAAAAAAAAAAAAGTGGGTTACACAGATTAAAGTGGAAAAGTAAGCCAATCAGACTCCTCAGAGTTCTTCACATCGAGTTACCTTCAACAGCTTGCATTCTCGAGAGTCTGAGAAAGCCGGGAACATCTCCTCGTATTTTTCAACTGCGATCTGTGGAGAGACGACGTGTGAAAATTCTGCCACGACCCAAATCCAGGGACTGAACCACGAAGGTATAAACTTGCCTTAGCGTTGAGCTCGTCGACAATGAAGTGACAGAGGGAGGCTTTGAAGAAGTACTCTTTGGCGCTGTATTTCAGCAAGGGGTTGTCCATCGTGTTGGCTCCAACCTAGACGAATCGCACAAAACGCATCGGAAATGTCAAGATCTCCGGGTCAGTGCAGATGGAGAAAGGGTAAGCACGGACGCGCCGCATACAGGTAGTACACACCTGCTCGTAGATCTCGATGGCCTTCTGGTACTGCTCCAGCTGAGCACAGTAAGCCCCCACCTTCAGCAGACACTTGTTGGCAGAACTAAGGAAACAACAACACATTTAGTATAACAAACTATGAAGAGCTACATATTTGGAGGATGTGATATCCGTTATTCAAAAGTTCAGTTCACTAAAAAAATTGAATGGTGAATCAAGAATGGAGCGGGGCTCTGAGCACAGCAGATGTTTAGACGTATCATATTAGCAAAAGCAAAGGGTGAAGCTACCGACATCAACAATGGTTCTGTTTCATACAGGAGACCCAGTGAGTCGTGATGGTGTGACCAGGAGGATCCTGGAACTGAAGCAGCCACTGGAAATTTAAAAATCAGCCATCATTAACTTTATTAGTTTCACCTGTGACATGTCAAAATGTCTTCTGTGAAAACTGACCGATGGTTCAGAGTACAACTCTTGATTCACACCGAGGGTCTGCAAAGCTTTTTAAGAGTACATGTCAAAAATGTTTAAGGTACCTGATCCAGACATATATAAAACTGAGCATCTTTTGTCAGGACATGCATATGACTTAACCTGCATATTAGTTTCTTAGTCTTGAACGCACAAGACAGAGATAACGACGACAAGCCAGTTTTCAAACAAATTCACATTCCGACTTTCTCTCAGACTAAAAATTCCCATCAAGGTTTGACTGCTTTGAACTCTTAGCTGCCTTGAGAGACGAGGTCCCTGAAATCAATTCATAAACCTGGTAAATGTTGCCTCGCTAATCAAAGCAGCAAACTCATGTAATTATGCAGACAGGCCTGTTTCCACTGCAGATATTTTGACATGTCACAGCAGGGAAACGCAGGTGTAATTAATAAACAATAATGAGCGCAATCCATGTTGGCAGTTACAGGGGCCCAGGTGTTCTGCATGCTGGCACATGTGCATACGCTTATTAGTAACAGCTGTGCTTTCCTTGTTATTACGGATGTCCCGATCCGATCTGCAGGATCGGGATCGGGGCCGATATGGGCATTTTTTCCACTGATCGGCAATTTTGAACGTGGACCCAAGGCCGATTTTTTGACATCAGAGCACAATTTGTGGCAGAACTCAGACGCGCATGTAACGTTACTCTGGCAAACCTGAGGATGAAATGTCTGCAGTGTGGAAACAACTTTAAGTAGAAAGCGAAAGCAGTCCAACGGCGACATGTAACAACTGCAGTGCGACCGTTTCACAAGGAAGAGCTGCATTTAATACTACTTATTTGGTACGACAAAATATTACAGAGAGGGTAATTAAATGAATCGCTCTGGATAACCAGCTCATCTGTGTGGTAGTGGATCGGGGTTTTCTTCGTCATCTACAGTTTTTGAATCCCCGGTATGCCCTACCATATCTGCATTACGTTACATTTATTCCACTTTGGAGTTACAACATGCCGGTATGCGCACTAGTTTCGTGGGTCTCATACAGCAAAGCATGTAAAACAGGCAACCGAGGAGATGCTGAACGCGTGTGAAATAGACAAGCAACGCATCCACGTCACTTTTACGAGACAACGTAAGGAACATGAAAAAAAGCAATGGATGATATGAAGGTACCAAGCGTGGGCTGCATCTCGCACACACTTCAGCTGGCTGTGCTCGAGGGTCTGCTGTCACAGCGCAGCGTCATAGACTCACCTGCTAATAGTGGCAGACCAATGTTGCAATAACATATGCAGAATAGGAAAGAGCCATATGAAAGTATATACCTTGTTTCAACAAAATTAAAAACCTATTAAGGAACAGCCTGGATGCAGGATCATCCAGGAAAATATTAGTTAAGGCTAAGTATCGGATCGGGACTTTTACTTAATATTAAAGGACTCGGAATAGAAGCTCTCCAGCATTGCTGTCAAGTGTTAACATGACACAGGAAAATTATCTAAAAAGAAAAAACAAGATCACTCCAAGTAGTAGAGAAATAAAAGTCTGTGTACTGTAGTTAAACATGTAATGCACTGGAAAATAATTCCTCATATCAATAATATACTTTTGTGACAAACTAATTCAAGGTACTGATCCATTGTTTCTTTTGAAATCTGCAGTCTTAGGGCGATACAGTAAGGGTCAGGGTGCACACACACAACTGTGAAATCACCTCACTTAGCTCACTGAGCTGAAAAAGACTGATAATATAGGAGTATTTTATGAGAGTAAAAGAAACGGTACCTGTTGGATTCTTCTCCTTTGTAGTAGTCTGCTGCTTGTTCATAATGTGCAATAGCCTTTGCAAGAGAAAAGCAACACACACTGTTTTATGCGGCTCAAACAAATATGCCCTATAGTGTTCGAATTCATAATCATTATTAGTGGTGTTAGCAGGACGCGTGAGCTCTGAGCGTGTAATATCACCTTTTCGATATCCACAAGCTCACCCTCGTAGATCTCTGCGATACTGATGTGGTGTTTGGCTGCGATGGTGAATCTTCCCTGGAGGAGGAGGAGGAGAAATCATTACTAACTGGATCCATCCACAAATGCCTCTCAAGTCAACGACAGTGCTGTGCTGCATCGTCAGTGCAGAGAGGCGAGGTCACGTTGTTGCCTGTGGCTTCACATCTACGAGGTTTAAGCTTTTGAAATTAATCCTCGCCACAAGGAATAACAAACAGGCAATTTGATCAAAGGCTCAGCATTACATAGACACACTTGTGTATAACCCAATAAAATCTGGGTGAGTCTACGACATTAATGTGGATCAAGATTTTCCATTCATCTAGATGATGCGATATCCAAAACTAATACTGTAAGTCAGAGGAAGTCACAACAAACACGTCTCCGCCATAAACATGAAAAACATAAACATGCCAAATGTGCTGCTGTGGATTCAGGACACAGATGGACACGTTCTATGTTCACCTTACCATGTCTGTGTAAATATCGACGGCGGCATTTAAACACTTGATTGCCTCTTTTGGCAGCATGAAGGGAAGAGGGTGGAATAGTTAGACATGTTAGTTCAAATCTAACAGAACCTCATCCTGCATCAGTCTTACATGCCGAGTTATTTCAACGGGGTGAGGCGAGGTGAAAAATTCAAATCGTATGTTGCATGCCGTCCGGTGTCAGTATGAGCCATAGAATACAACGCGAAATAACATAACAGGCAAAGACTCTCGCATGAGCGAGCTACCATCTCCCAGACCTATGTCAAAAATCTATATTTAGGAGAATATTAAATTAACCACAGAGAGGACAAAGAGCACCATAAATCAACTGAGGGTAAATGCCATGCAATTCAAGGGCAATAACAATAGCACTACACTACACTGCACTACAACTCTTAAACTACAGGCTCAGAGAGGTAGAGACTCAGTAGTAAACTAAATAATTTGATTTTGTTACTTAAAACAGTACAAATATTGAGTAAGGAAAGAGAAATGTAGGCACTATACTGCGAGATATGGTTTGAGATTAGTTTTCAGCTTGATCAGTTACCACACAGTCTTACCATTAGGGTCAGACTTCTTGTAGGCATTTCCTGCATCGATGAAACTGGTGGCGCAGTCATGTTTGTTCTGCAGCTGCAAATGGAGACGCGCGGCCTTGCAAAATGCACCTCCAGCAGCTGAAGACAGACGGGGGATAACAGAAGCGCAGAAACCTTCATACACACACATCCTCTACACTTTGCATTTAGCTTACAGCTCTGATTTATGCACATAATGGCACCTGTTTCTACCCTTGGCACCTTCACAAGTGCTGCGCTGTGCAGTTACAGTGCCAAAAAAAAAAAGAGAGAGAGAAATCGACTCATAATCCTACAGCTTCTCAAGTGTGTTGAAATTGATACGTTTGTTATCTTTAATAGAAAAAGAGCTTATCGCACCGCTCCAGTTCTTGGCCATCTTGAACATGTTGGCAGCTCTGCAGTACATCTCACATGCTTCTTCCACTTTGTGATGTCCTCTAGACAAAGAAGGGAAACAAATGACAACAGATGCACACAAATAAATATATTTTCATACAGGCTCCATGACCTGCCTATCAAAAGAATTATGCCTCAATGGCACTACAGGGTGATAAACTGTATAAAGTGCCAAGATGTTTGTTGTTCTCATACCTCCAGTTTTTTCCAGTTTTGCCTAGATGTGTTTGCATTTCTCAGGGAGATGCAGTGCTGGACTGGCTTATATAAATCCCCCTACATGGGCACTATAGATCTCCCTCCCTGAATGACAAGAAGTGGACCCCTGGGAGCTCCCTATAGTTGTAATAATACTCTGGCCATTCAATCACGGCAGAGGATTACATCACTGCCCGGTCAGCCACGGAGTCACTAGCATAAAGCCTGCCAAGAGTTATCACGCGCAAGAACTGCTGACTCGTAACATCTGGGAGTCACCTCGGACAGAGCTGTGGGGAAAAAAAAAAGACTGAGTCACTGTGACTGCTGATGGCTTTTTTGAATTTTGGGCCTATTCAAACACAGCCTTCCATGCTCTAACCCTAACCCCACCTTTTGTTTAGCTTTCATCATCATATCGCTCTGTATTATGTGGTTACCGTATTATTTCAGTTTCCGAAAGGCAGCAGCTGTTCAAATACAACAATTGATGTCCAGGCGATATAAGATAAAGCCTCTAAATAGAAATGCGCGTAGCATATGTAGCCTTGTGATATACATTAATGCATTATAATCGTGAAACTAGGATTTTTGACTGTAATCGTACCATCATAATATATAATCGCTGCATCCTTAGTCTGTATTCCACAGGATTTAATCAGGGTATAGAGTCAATAAATATCTGAAATCTTAATTTGAAAGGAACTGAGGCCCGAGTGTGCCTCATCCTTCATCCTCTCAGAGACTTCTGGTCTATTTGTTTTGGGGATTAACTCTGGTTGTTGATGCCTGCACTGATGAAAGTTGCCATGATTATTGAGCTAGGTTAGAAACACTCCTGGGTTAAAAGCAATAATGTCACACGGTCAGTGCCCCGGGGATTATGACGTCATGTCTGAAGAGAGTGTGTGTGCGTTGGGTTTTCACTCTGAGAAGGGTGTTTTTTTTTTTTCACACAAACTGGTGTTTCTTTGGTGTAGAAATAAATTCCTGGAGATTCAATAAGATGCAACCTGAGACAAATCAGCTGTTATAACAACACATATTGGCATATATGTCACCCTGGGTAAAGCGGAGACTTGGTGGAAATAAAATAAAAGTAGATATCTTGAGCAGATGTCTTCTTAGTTAGCTCAATACAATCTACTGCGTAGCTCTCAAGCTAACACAAGGAGAGAGTCGTGATCTGCTGGCTTGTTTACAATGATAATGACAGCTAACTTAAGCTAGCTGATACACAGGAATTAAAACAGTGAAATGTCACTTGTCGTCTCCCTCCGAGCTAAACAAACTTCTACAATGTCCAAAACATTAACAACATACTTGAATAGTCTACATAGAAACAGGCTGCGTGCCAACTTCGCTGCTGACAGTTAACGCTTGCTAGCTGTTTGTTCTTTGGTGCAATGCTGTCTTACCCTCCAAACATCCCTCCCAAAAAAGAGCCAGAGGACTTGACTTTTTTGTCAGCGTCGGCCATTAGCTGAATGGCTTCCTTCTCTTTCCCGCTGCTGTCCATTGTTTCGCTTTATGTGTAACGGGAATTCAAAGTAAGGCAAGAAAATACCCGCAGAGGATTCCGCTGTGTACAGTGAGGATTACTGTCGATGGGTTTATTTAACGTGGGCGTGCACCAGTTAGTGGCTTAGGCGAGCCCCGTTGCATCGCGGGAATTTGAGTTCTTTAGGTGACAGACGCGGTCGGCTTCGAAGGGCAAAGAAACTACAACTCCCAGTGGGACGTGAAGCTATTTTTACACGCCGTGTTACGTAATATCTGCTGGCGACTCGCGAACACATATTTATGTTTTCATTTATTTTCTGACATTACATTTTACGTGATGAAATCACGTTTTATGTTCGCTTCGCCATAAAGATTAAAAAAATATATATCGTCATATCTTTAAAATCCCAAAGAAGCAACATAGTCAGTGTACTTTGTTTGTTTGTACAGCAGAGGGCGGTAAAACACTAACGTTACAACTGACCCGGAAGTCTCTTTCAGGGGCCCAGTGCCTTCATTTTGAGGCCAGACTTTCTCTTCAGTATTTAAATTAAAAAGAGTTGAGCCAGCTTTAAATTGCACATTTCTTTTCACATCATACGGGAATTGTGCGAAAGTTGTATAAAAAGTCTTTTTAAATACAGTTATTCATTGAAAACACAAAGTAGCGTTAGCAGAAGGGGCGCTGGTGTCACTAAATACATTTTTGAGGAATTTGTAGTTTCAATATCTCCATTTTCTCCATTTGCCATCAATTCATCAAATATGATGCATATTGAAGAGTGCATTTCTCAACAGTGTGTAATACAGACACACAACCTCGAACTGCGTGCAACAGTAAAATATGCTGACACGTTAATGCATCAGTAATGATTGTGCAGTTCTTGAAGGGGAACATTTGCTTTTGATGCTTTTAAAGGTGCAGTATGTAAGAAACGATCAGGTCACCAGGTAAGCCGCTAACTGCTGCTGTTAGCTAACTCGCTCACTTAGCCGTGCAGCTAGAATCCAAGCTTGGAGTTTAGAGCACCAGGGAAGTTTTGGTGTTTACACCTGCACAGGAGTGTTGAACCCAGGCAGACTGGATCTAGCTGGTTGGTCGCACCTATTCCTGCTGTGACAAGTCCAAATGTCTGCGGTAAAACCAGTCTTTGCATACTTTTACCTGTTGCAGCCTAAAAGGCCAGGTGTAACTAAGAACAATAACATGGAAGCTTTCCAATTAGGTGTGCACGTACCAGGGCATGTGTAAATGTAGCGCAATGAAAAAGGTGTATCCCACCTAACTCATGGCTATCCATTCATATTAATTCATATCATAAGGATGTATACTTTTCTTTGTCCTCAGCATACAACAGCCCAGGTTAATGTAAATGAAAAGACTGATCTGTGATTAGTCCATTTCAAGGTTCATGCTGTAAACAACTGCCCAAGACAATCACCATCAGATAAGAAAGAAACCCCACCCCATCATCAGTTTTGCCTACTATCACTGAATGTACATATGTTATCTTATTAATCATTGACCAGTTATTACACTGCTGTGCCACCAGCGTTACATGAGTGGAGGCGAATTCAGTGCGCGTATATCTGCAGGGCAAAGCTGATTTAATTCATGCCATGTCACCTTATTTTACAGCCTTATGTAAGATGGGCGCGCACACACACACACACACACACACACGTGAATGTAACCAAACAAGGATTTCAGGGACTTTCAGGGATGGGTGGTGTGGTTGATGTGGTAGCCATATGGTCCATACTGTTAAGTTTGTTGTGTCATTCTACGGGCTCCTCTCTGGAAATATTTTTTGAGCGCATCTAGACAGATAAAGAGTAGATTCACTTATTACTGTACAAGCAAAAATAAAAAATAAAAACTATAGCAGACAGAATAGGACAAACAACTGTTGCAGCTTGCAGCAGTTATTTGCATAAGCGGTGTGTTCAACAAAACATTTAATATTAACTTATAATAAAAGATTCACTACCAATTCACAGTAAAGAACACAGAGTACAACCTGCACCGGAGGCGCATCTGGACGGGTTGTCCTCTACTTTGATTCATGATTCATTTATCCTTCTTAGTAAGTTAGCTATCAGTCATCCAGCATGTTAAGCCAGCGTTGCTTTATTTCAACCTAGAAATAATAATACAAATGAAACGCCTTCACAAAAAACGGCATTTTAAAAAAAGATGACATAATGTTACCTTTATATTGGGACTTCTTCTCCTTCTCTTCTCTTTCGGTACTGTGCACCCGAGGGCGTTGACGGCCGGTTCATCTCACAAAATATCAAAACATAACCTGTCCGTCACTTGACGTGACCGGACCTCTGTGGCACCTGTCTGACCCTCTGAGGTTCCAATGACCACACGTCACGTGACTCAGCATCATAAGTGAGAAACATGTCATTATTTATCGAAAATTATTAGTTGTTTTTTTTTCCTCCCTCGAGGGTGACTGGTGGCGCCCCTCTAGGCGACCCCCTATAACGCCTTTGCCTAAAGCCGCCCCTGCATAGCAACATAACATCATAACAACAAGGTGCCAGCTGCTTGTGGCTACACCCTGAAGTTACTTAACTACTTCAACAAGTTCTTGTTGATTGTCTAACCGAATAGAAACACTTGACACCAATTTTCGCATACTGGCACATCTTTGGCATTTTCTATAAAATGTCTCAACAAACATTTAATCTGATGATTCAAGGATAGTCTGTGTTAAAACAATACTCATATAAAAACTTATAGGATAACTTCTCACAAAAACGAAAATAGATAGCAGGTAATGACTATCCACACACTGTCATGTCAATGGAAAGGCAGGTGATGGTTTGTAGTTCCCAAAGCATTTCTGGAGCTTCACAGCAAAAAAGCATTGCAGCATTCTCCCGAACTGAGGGTGATCAAAAAAATACTACTTTAAGAAAACAGAAAATGGCTCCTTACAGCTCACCGGGTGTAATCCAAGTCTCTGGAAACCCAGTTACCAAAGTGATTTGAAAATACATTACTGACTCCCTTTTTTGAGTTAGAAACTTCACTGTGGCTGCTACGCTAAATGTGTTCACATGCACCTCGTCTGAAGCGGATGCACACACTCAACTGTGCCTCAAGTTTGTACATTTTGCAGTTTCTAAGGGCAACTTCAGATTTTGTGTAACAAACTTTAATTTGAAATGTCAAGTTCTGTCCAACGGTCTACTATAAAGCCAAACCTGTTGTAATGTTCATTTGGACTCCTGACTCGTCCCAAAACAATCACTCTGCATTACTTGATAAACTAGATGAGTCCAGCAGCAAAACAAAATGTGAAAAAAAGGCAACCGAAACTCAAGCGATGTGAAATAGAGTGTTTGACAAAATCAACAAATTTTATTTACATTTCAAATTTACACTCATCTTTGCTGAAACGGTAGCTTATATCACTCACTTGTTTCAGTTGTTCTCCCTGGGTATTCATACAGACACATATACAGACCATGCATAACTCGCGTCATGAGAGTTCAGAGTTAAGAGATTGTGCGATGAGACGGGCAGGTAGCGTACTATAGTTTGTTTTGCTGTGTTCAAAATGCAGCATTACCGTTGCATTAAGCTAAGCAGCATCGTCATAGACAAGTTCAATTTGTGCCCAAAAATAGTCTGCGATGCGCTAAAAGGTATCGGTGTTGTGAGGTTGAACAGGATTTAGAGGAAGTATTTGTTCATTCTGTACAAACATCTCAAGTCAGGTCTATTCTAATAGATGATGGGTTAGCTATTGGCTATTCTGAGGAAAATGTCAAGAAACAGACATCCATTCCCCCCCTTTGAGGCTGTGATATGTGTGTGCACTGTCGCAATTAAACATTCTTCTTCTTAAATCAAGTAGATAAAAAGGATAAATGATACAGTACATCCAGTTTGCTGTGTTTCATTTACAATAAAAGCTATTCATACTTGAAAGGCAATGAGCAGGTAGGGTTGGAGAGGAGCAGGGAGGGCTTTCAACAGTCCATTCTAGAGCAGATTAATCAGTCATGGGAGTCCATTCACCTAAAGCATTCATTATTGACAACCTGTATCACCACCGCAATACACATCTGCTTGTACTACGTGTCGCATGCACACCTGGTCCAGTAATGGATGGGATGTAATGGCTATGTGCACGAAAAGGACGGCGACAGAGACAGAAAAACAGCATAATCCTGCATCATCATAAACTGTGTGACAATTCATGTATGACAGTCACTTTCGCACCCGTATTATACAGCACGCATTAACGTTTAGCACTTGGCACACATAATTTCCCAATTTAACATTGTTCCATTTATGTCACCACTGTACAGCCTGTTCTGATCCCTAAATAGGGAGAAAAGATAAAAACTTGTGTATGGCTGGCTTCATAGTTTGGCAAAACGTCTATCTATTTCAACTGAAAGCATAAATAACACAACTTAAGTGAAGATACATGACAATCGACTAAACCTGTAATTGCGTAGAGTGGAGTGGAGTGAAGATGGTTCTTAGTCTTGTCACAGTTTTGGGACAATTTCAGGATATATACACAAACCTAAGATGTCATTTTGGAGCAAGTATATGTTTCTGTTGAACGATCCATCGCCACGTCGATCCTCTTGAGTGTATTAAGGTCCACCGAAAGGTGGAAATTTATGAAGAGCTGAGGCCAGAGTCGGACTCAGCGCTGCCAGTGCGGGACTTGCTGGCAAAGCAGGGAGCCATGGTGTAGCAGGAACAGGAGGAGCTCTTTAGGGTCTCCTCTGTGATAACCTCCCCCAGGGTGTGTTGCTCTTCTACTTGGAAGATGTTTGGCTGCTCACCTTGGTCCTCACAGATACTGAGAGAAAAAGGCAGAGACGTGCTTCAGTTAGATCAGAGACGGTAGTAAGTGTACACTGGTGTCTCAAGAGTTTCTTCACATGCCATTCACAAACAAAAGTGATAGCAGAGTGGAATAAAAAAAGAAACTGCTTACATATGATGTTACATGGCATATGTAAGATAGTCAAGTGTTCCACTGTTATCACACTCTTCACACTTGTAAAACAAAATCTTCAGCAACACATTCTGTAACATTAAATAAAAGTTTGCTTGGAATCAATGTTTGAGGCGATATATTCTTGTCAATGAAAGTGTAGGTTGTGATGGTATGTTCGTATTACCGAAATACAATCCACCAAGTGTGCAAATTGATAAAACTGAATTACTGCCCAACAGTACTGAGTAGTCCAATGGAACAATATCTGTCGTTTGTAGCCACTTAAAAGAAAACGTTATCTGATATAAGTGAAACACAGATGGTACTACACCCACCAGGCAAAATGGAAACTACAAGGACTGCTCTGATTCTGCTCTGAACTAATGAGCCACGGGCTAATGTTACAATACTGTCGCTCCACACTCATCTTTTCATGCACGCATGTTCACAAAAACAACAACGTCTACCATTCTGGCAAAGGTGATGATTGCACTGAGCGCCATCTGGCAGTGAGAATGAGAAGCCTTTCTAATTGGTGAGAGCCAGACTCATGAAATAAAATTAGAGGTTAGCATGTTTACTTTTTGGTCTCTGGACCCTGGTTTATCAGATCCTTTTTTTTTAATTTTTTTTTTTAGGTAGTTTACTTTTACATCCTGCATTTAAACAGATTACGTTTAAATCATACACACGGCCAAAGTCCTCACCAGGCAAGTAATGAAAACAATGCCATCCTTAAACTAACCTAAATCCTCTTTTCCATGGAGGTAAAGGAACATGTATCACAACTATGCAGGCTTCCGTGTAGGACATTCATGTGTTTCATGACATTGGGTGTTACACATGTTCACACGTTCAGGTTTGGGTAAGCCATGGGTGGAATTAGGGCCAGCCAATAATAACCACGGAAGTGGAACATTTGCTCAGATTGCGAGTACCATCTGTCTGGGATGAACTCTGACTGAACAAAGTTATCAACCCCATCTCTTGCAGTGAATACACACATAGCCAGCTTTGTGAGCATGGTAGCCTAAGATGGCAGATCATAATCTGAAGAACTGATTTGATGCGGAAGGCCGTGGTGACTCATTTTCAAGTCTGCAATGAGCATCCAGTGCGATCAGCCCTTTAGTAAAGAAACCAAACTGCAGCACAAGCAGATGATCTAAACTTAATATGTGCAAATTATAATAATAAAACATCATGTGACAATAGCTGCACATTTGAAGCTTAAATGCAAGACTCTCTTGGATCAATGTTCATTGAGTTAATCCGCCCCATTCAACAGGCTACACATAGTGAGTAGGTGAGGCTGCCAAGGCGGTTCGGTGCCATGACACTTGTGTACATTCACCAAATTAGATTAAAAGTTTAAAGCTGTTAAAAATGCAAATCCTTTTTTTTTTTGTTTGTTTAAACTGAATGTCAAGTAACAATGTGTCGTGCACTAGACAAGCCACAAGCATAAGATAAGGAGGCCTTTCAAATCATACACAAAACCAGACACAGCCGTTAAAAAAAAAAAAAAGAAGCGACCTGGCAAACATTCAGGGAAACTAGCCTCAAAAATGATAAACATGGCAGTTGACCAATCAATTTTGAATGCAATCCAAAAATCAAGTAATGTGCTACTGAGGTGTCGGGCATGAAAAGTCAACCGTCTTGCATCATGCTGCATATTAATAATGAGTAAGACAGGAGGTTTCAGGCAGTGTTTGAAGGTGGAGCCAAAAAACAGTCATGACATGTAGAGTGCGCAAATTAAAAAAACACAGCCAGGAAGCAGAGAGACATTACAGGAACCTGTAGACCTTGAATCAAAATATGGCACCAAGCATTCACAAATTCTGTAAAAAAGGAGGCACAGTTATAACAACAACAACCTGGAGATTAAAAATGGTCTTGATTTACGATGCTAAATGAAGACGGGTTGTACGGCTAAAAGCCTATAGAGTCTGTTTTCTATAGGGGTCTGTACGAGTCTGGTTCAACAAGTGCAAACATGAATATAGAGCAAATGTCATTGTATAGTGACAGAGGTGAAACGGCTGAACAAACAGGTCCTGCTGACCGCTGACCGGGGGAAATTCTCTTTCATCCTCATCTTTATGTAACAGCGCTGGTACATGTTGTGTACCAATATCACACTCCCTCACAACCCGTTCAGTGAATAATCAAGCAAATTTTTTATCATCAGCTATGGCAGGTGCCAAGTGATTAGCATGCCTGCCAATGCTTGATTACATAACATTGTACCCTAAAAACAAAACTGTGCTGATGAAAAAGGCTGTTATCATTCAGCAGCATAACGAAAAAGCTAATGAGTAATCAAATGTATGACGCCCTGCTTATTAACTCATGGGTGGATTCAGGGTGAACAGAGTTTGCAGGGCACATTTGTTGCATAACTGGCAGACAGTGGCTGGAAACACAATCGTGGGAATGTTTTATCAGAACAGGAATGGCACAACGTTGAGTAAGCTTGTTTCAAAGCTAGATGATGATTATTCAAAATCTGCATGTACTTTACTGGCACATATCTTTTCATATATCTCAAAGCTATAGGCTGCGTCATATCCTTTGGCTCACCTTTGGCACATGGGTAAAACCTATAATACCCCCAAATACAAAATATTATAGTTTCCTTTCCTTACTCTTTAGTTATCTTTCCAATTTCAAGATAATTTAACCTGTGACTGGAGACCACATCAACAAGACCACACGGCAGCTACATAAGCATGTTGCATTGAACTCACCTATCATAGATGAGCCCATCAATGCCCTGCTCTCTCAGCTTCCTTCTGTTCTCGTGTTCGTTGTTGTCATCTCCCCAGCTGAACACCACCAGGCCTTTAGACTGGGCATCCCCGATGTAGGAGAGGTTCTTAAGCAGCTCCTCGGTGTGGCCGCTGATACCCTAAAAAAAACAAAACAAGTGGTTTAATTTGGCTCACCTCAAACTAAAATTAGCCCAAGACTTACTCACCCTTTTGTTAGTTTAAAGACCGGTTAAGTTTGTTTGCCCACATGACACGTAGCAAGTATGCTAATTCAGCTCCTTGTGTGTTTAACGTCAGATTATGCTGCGTAAGCTGTCTCGAGTCCATTTTGCACATGTTAAAACCACTAAGACACGTCTTACAGACAGCTGACAGTGCTATGCTTGCAGACTTGTGGGTTACTGTGGGCAGACTGTTGTTTCAAGTGACAGGCTTTCAAATCCTGATTTTTTTTATATTAAAGTTGTTTTGAAAATAGAATTAAACATTAATCTGGTAATAGTGTCCACAATTCTGCAGTATAACTATCACTGAACTGGTGATATTTGGTGATAGCATCCATGGGCTTCCATATTTGAGGTATATGTGACACGGTCATAAAACATTAAGTGTGAAACTTCCTTTTTTGTTAAAAGTTATACAAAAATCTGGAAAATTCAGTGAATAAATATTTGACTTTGTGCCACAAATGCTTACCAGAATATTCTCGCTCTGGGCGAAACTTATGGCTATCTGAGTGGTCTGGCAGCGTATGTCCATCAGCTCAGGATACCGTTCTGAAATTCCCTGAGTCAGGAAGAGAATTGGGTACTTGTTCTGCTTCTGACGCACCCTGAGGGGAAAACCACGAAAGGATATCAGCAGCAGTTATAACATGACATTATATACACATGCATTTACAGTTCAGTGATTCTTAATCTAAATCTAAACTGACTGCAGCTGAATGAACACGCAATCTTTGTAACAGCATACAGTGAGTATTTTCAGTTTATGTGTGCTATCAAGTGACTTTTCAGAATAATTATACAAATACATGGGGTGTGTGAGACCTTTTGAGACAAGGCTTTCTATGGTGCTTTGTCTGCAACCTCTGAATGGTTGAAAAGATCCAGTTATGCAACAACTGCACTGCCAAGTGAAGGTATTGTGTTTATGGGTAGTATGTCGTGTCTACAGCCCAATATGATGTGGGCATTCTCTATCCTCCGTTGTTGACTGTGCTTACATTGTGCAGATATCTGGGTCAAAGCAGGAGAAGACAATGCGCCTTTTTCCGCCTTTCTGCAGAACACAGGACAGGACAGTGTCGAGGAAGGTGTTCATGTTGAAGTAGGTTGATAGGTTGCCGTCCCATGACCCGTCCTGTCAATAAAAAGCATTAATCTCATGAGTTTCTTAAGATTTTATATTTTTGTTTCACATTGAATTCTAAAATCAAGTTCTTTGCAATACACTTTTACAAAGAACAATAATTGACCCTATTGACCAAGTTCACCCACCTTCATCTGAGAGATCCATTTCAGCTCAATGTTGAAGCCCACATGCTCAGGAATAGCTTGGAAAATCTGTAGAAAAGAATAAAGGATTCTATTAATCTTAATGTTACTGTGTTAAGTGACAAAAAACAGTGAAAAGTCGGCTACAAGGAGAAGGAGTGGGTAATGCTTAATTAAAAATTTTTTCATGTCATGCTGATTAGACAAGCTATTCAATAGTCATGAGTATCATAAAGTAACTGACCTGTGAGAGAGAGGGGAATGGCTGATGCTCATCGATTTCATCTTCATCATCCAGCAGATCTGAACAACAAAACAAAACAGAGTGCTGTTAAATCATCACACAAATTACCTGTTGACCTGCTTGTGCGTTCAGTTTACATCACTTGGTGATACACACAAAGCAACCTTTGATCAAAACTGCATGTCTGTTTGTATGTAAGTATATTGTATGCTGTTGCCACTTGGCATAAGGACATACCTTTGTCATCGTGTCCTTTTATTGCAGTGGCATGGGCCAGCTGTAAACAAAGTAAAGCTTACATTAACTTCTCTACAAATCAACTAATTATTTCATCAAAACACATTCGGTTATTTGTTTATTGAAGTGGGCCACGGGGAAAGAAGATGTTAATAATTTCTGTCCTCTGTTTCCACAGTTATAGTTTGAGCAGATGGGTAGAGCAGGACGGGATGCAGTGATTCCAGTTGTTTGGCTTAGTTCTTACCTTCAGAAGCTGCAGCTGATCAAATGTCAAGTCTTTGACTGGCACCTCAATGAGCTCCAGAGATGTCTTGTCATTTTTCTGTCAAGACGATGGAAGGGATTTACATTGTTTAAAACAGTGACATGCATTTGTTCCTTTATTTAATCAAGTCATGATTAGTACATGGAAAACAAAAAACACCAACAGAGGAGTGTAACATTTCAGATATAAATGCTATACAGGCTATCTTCATTTGTTCATTATGAAGTACAACAGGCCTTTATTTTACCTTCTTGGTGGATATGCAGCATGTTAGATCATGATACACAATGGGAACAGCATCCTTGGAGAGGTGGACATCAAATTCTACATAGGCTGCACCCTACAAGAATTGAATTGACAATGATTAAGGCTGAAGTAAATATAAAAGGTACATTTTAAATCAAGCTTTAGTCTTTGTGCAACTTACATGCTTAGCAGCACTTTTAAATGAGGCGATTGTGTTCTCCCTGACTCTATGGTGCCTGTAAAACAAAAGTTAAAAAGACTTTGTTGACCTGGATATGCAGATGTATTCAACCATATTCACACATACTGTTCTGCTTAAAGCTATCGGTTTTCTCTCTGCGTCCTTTGCAGGGCATTTGATCCTATAAAGGACTCTTAGGACTCACTTAGCTGTGTGTGTGCTGCCAGCTCCCCTGTGACCCACATCCAGAGCACTTCTTTTCTTCCAGTACCGGGTGAACGAGGAGCTCATGTCACACTGCAACCCACTGATGGGCCGGATCACCAGATAATCCACTAAAACAAGAGTAACACCGTGTAAACTTACAGGCACAGAAATACTTTTAAAACAAGTCAGTTCATTCTCAGCCAGCTTGGAATTCTTTTGTACCGTTATCTTACCTCTGACTTTCCCGATGGTCTGTCTGGAATTACGACCCATAATGGGAAGCGTGGCTACTCCGTTATCCTTGCCACTCTCGGCGAAAGATGAGGAGAGGAGGCATGCGGTGCCCACGTGTCCTGGATGAGCATCCCCCTGGACTACATGCTCACCCATGTCCTCCTGTAAGCCAATACACGCAATCAGTACAAATCCGGTATAGATAAATCTCATCATGATGCCTGGTTTTCTCTTCCTTTGTACAATAACACAAATCGAATAGCTTATCGCGACATGGGCTTATCAAAGGCAGTATTCCAATAGGTTTTACCTCAAAGAACTCAAAGGTGAGCTCTAGGTTGTCTGGATCCATGGTGTGGATGCTGTATTCGGTCCACTGGGAGGGCTCAAGTGCATACCCACATTCAGGCTGCGAGTGGCGCGACTTGTATCCATCGGCACTGATCATGCTGATCTCCAAAGTAGTCGTTTTGTGCCATGACGTAGGACTAAGCGCATCCTCCTCATCGTCTCCCTCCTCCTCTACGCCCTCCAATGTCAGCTTGATTCTGTACAGATAAGTAAAATAAAAAAATAAAAAATCTAGCAATAAGTAATTACAGAGATTTGATCATATTGAAAGCTCTGTGTATTTTCTTTCTTAGTATCTATGCAAGACTTTTGTTACACTTAGCTAACAGGTCGTGTAATAGTAGCACTGTAACGATCCACTGATCATGTCGCTTTCAAGGCGAACTTTCTCGGGGGGGGGGAGGGGGTATCAAATTCGACATTCCCTACCTGAAGCGGGACTTCTTGTATTTCTTCTTGGTGATGGACACCGGAGACGTCTTAGAATAGTGCAGACGCAGGCGAATCTCTGTCTGGCACGTCAGCCAGCCAGAGTCGACACATTTCACCTCATCTGTACCAAAAGAAAAAGGAGGAAACAGACAGGAAGCGTGTGATTACAACATGTAGCCACTTTGGCTCCCGTGACTGCTGACCAGAGAACTGATGAACTGAAGGGAGACAACTGTTTGTTTGGTTATAATGAATGACCTCGAAACCTCTGCTGTACAAAACAGAGGAAGTGACTACAATGTGGTCTATAGGGAGGTCAATTCCCCTGAAGGAGTGAGCACATGATTAAGCAATTTACTTTGAAAGTACTGCTATCTATTGGAGCTTCACTGTAAACCTGCATATAGTAATTAACTAAAGAGTTATTTTTTTATTACTTACTATGAATTCCAAAGTCTCTGTCATCAATATTCTGGTGCGATGCTGCAACAAAGGAAAAGCTCATTAGAAACATGATAGAAGAATCTTGACAGTACAAAAGTAGAGGTCAAATCAAATCAAAGCATTTCCTGCATACGAAGCAGAAAGTCTCCGTTTTTATTCTTTAAACAAGATGCTGAATTCAAGCCTTCGCTGGTTTGCTCTGTATCTGATTTGCCTCGGCTTAAATAAATACATTTGATTCCAAAAAAAAAAAAAAACTTCAACTACAACTCTACACACGAGCATGTCATCTAGGTTAAAGGTTAGGTCATATTTGTAACAATCATGGGAAAGGGACGGTGTTTTTGTAGGAATTTCTAGAAGAAACGGGGG
>OMLP01028210.1:32347-58706 GCA_900302685.1 Spondyliosoma cantharus
TTTCAAAAAGAAAAGGGGGGGGGGGGACAAAACAAGGCTGGGGTCACGAAGGTACATCAAGCAGGGTGCGGATAGGGTTGCAAATACTATTCTAATCGAGCTTAATCTGAATGAGCTTTGTCTGTGTCCAGCACAATGGCGTTTTAACTAGAGAGGTCTACAATATCAGCTCATCTATTGCACTGTAGAGTTTCCTCTATGGCGATATAGATAACTCCAGCAAATAACCCTGATCTTTGCCAAAGCGCACACATGCTGGCAAATAAGAGAGAAGCTCCAGAGGCTACCAGTTTAATACAGTTTGAGGAGGAAACGCTGTTATCAGGTGGCTGTAGGGTAATTCTGATAAACAAATGGTCAGATCCCTGAAGTCTAGGCCTCTTCCTCAGTGAGATTAGACATCTAGCATTATCACATGGGTAACTGTTCACGTGCTATGACAGAGAATGGGAGATCTTTAGGGGGTTTGAGTATGACATACTTCTCCCAAACCCAACCAGTGTTTTTTTGTTGTTCTATACCTGTGGGGCTCATCGTGCGGGGCTGATGATGGGTCTCCCACATATTGACTATCACTTGACAGGGACCACCTGCACTCTGCAATTCCAATGTTTGGTACAATGTTAGGGTTTTCAAATCAGACACATTGAACTACTTTTCAGTGTTGGCGTCCATGCTGTTTTTGGAGTGTGAGAAAAGAATTAGAGTCAATATAGTCACCAGTCCCCCATCTAGGGCAGTCAGCCAACATGGGTTGAAATCTGAAAAGTTGGCTTGCTGGTGAAGAAGAAAAAAAAACTCGGAAAACATTTATTCAGTTACACATTTGGTTGATCTCATTATCTGTAATAAAGCCATTGTTAATTATGGAAACAATACCTTTGTAGCACCACATTTTGTTAAATACAATATTACACAAGGGAAAACGAATCCCTGAACTGCTCATTTCTACAATCATGATTAATTAGTCAAAAAAACAGTATATATTGTTGCTATTGCTACGGGAGTAACTTGAGTTTCTTAAATTTCAAGTATGACTTACAAAGCACGAATAATTAACACACTGGCAACTATTACCTCGCATGTAGGGCTGGCTAGTCCCCACTTATGCCTTACGGCTGCTTCTAAAGGCCTGAACACAGATATAGGGAAATTGATACACACAATCTTGTGAGTTTATGACACACTCTTTCAAGGATAGTGAAACAAAACAAACTACAGAACCTGTTAGTGATTTTCCTGCTGATGAGCTGAAATAGAAAGGTATCATGTGACAGATTATCTGAGATCGCGACAACACAAACCGTTCAATAAGGCCGTGACACTGGCTTTTAATTTAGCAATATTTAACTAAAAGATTATTTTACGCAACTATGAGCAAATTAATCTCTGATTTTTCAGCAGGGTTCGAGTTGTAATATAAGCTTTGTGGGGGTCTCTAAGATAAGTAACTCTCGCTAACGTTAGGACGGAAATAGAAAAACTACATAATAATTCTAATAAGCTTTGTGCCCTGCTCTTTATGCGAATACATAGCTACGTCGACATCATTAGAACAAACGGATGTGTTTTTTACACAAATAAAAAATGTCTTCATGTATAATTTTGGCAGAATTAACAAATGGGCCCAAATAGTAAGAATGTGTTGTAGACAGCGTTTCATAACTTCTATACAGTTTTTCTTGAGTTTCAAAATTGAGGGTCTTTTTTTAAGGGAGACGGACGAAGAAGTAGCATGCTTTTACAGCGATGTGGCGAAGAAACCGACACTTTTTTACAAAGCAAGAAGCATCTTTATGTACGGTAGTTAATGCAGAATTTCCAAGGTGGCACCAATGAGTCAAATTTTCCATAGCCATTTCACAAAGTTGATTTAAGTTTCTCCTCATGATGCATCAACGCTTAAAATCACTTGATTTGTAAGGGAGTCTGGGATTTTGCCATCACTGAAGACAATCATCACTTCATCATGTGGTCCATATCGATCAAGTTTCAGACACGCACACACACACGTGCGCACAGCAGCCCACTTCTTGCAACAACTGAGTAAAATAGATCAGAACAGTTATTCATTTCAGAGAGGAAAAGGTAGGACAGCGCACACCCCAGAGAGAGAGAAATTTACAGTATGTGTTGCGTAGTTCTTCTGAAAGCAAAAATGATCCATTAAATTGAAAAGATTCATTATTTGTGATCAAAACAACCGTTGTTGGTAATGTGTTAGAGACCCTCACAGATCTGGGCTTTTACTGCTTTAATGGAAGCCCATACCCTACCTTATGGGAGCTCAGCTCGCATTGGCTCCCACTTAACTCGAACCCTGTTTTTAAGGTTATTGCACAATATAAACAGGGGTCTCTGCTCACCTTCGACTCCAGAAAGAAGCCTTTGAAGTAGCGGTACTTGGAAAGAACTCCTTTAGGCACAGTGATTGTTGCAGTCCACAGATTTCTGTCAGGGAATCAACAAACACATTCATGCTTTAGAGGAACGAAACTGTAAGAAAAACAGACCAGCTGTTGCAACCTTGCAGGGAAAACCAACATGCTGTCACCATTTCTCATGAGTGAGGCATTATACATTAAATGTTACTTACACATCATCACCACTACCAGGATGTAAGATCACAGCTTTATGGTGGTTCCAGTTTCCCAGGGCTTCACAGCTACCAACAACTGCAATCACCTCCCCTTAAAATGTTCAAAGTGGTGTGTTACCTGATATAACAACATTTAAAAGACAAACATGACTGACACCTATAACAATATTCCTTAATGTCAACATGCCTGAGATGTAATGCTAAATACCAAAAATGCTGACATGGCCCAAATCATTTAGGACACATGTTACTGAAAGCATTTTACAACGTTGAAACTTCAAATACATAGATTAAAGATTATGTCCTCACAGGTGTTGATCTTGTTATCTTTAGTTAATCCTTACCTGGGGATGTTTCCCCTCTGACAGCCAAAGTCACCTGAGTGGTCTCCATGGTGGTCAACGGCACGGAGACAAATTGGCGGCTGTGTCAATCTGAAAGACATCGACACATTTTAGAAGAATTGTGCTGTTAGAGAACGCAGTCAGACACAAAGTGTGACACCGGATGTTTTGATTACTTGCATTCGCGTCGCTAAAAATGAGTCAACTCGCCCAAATGGCCGCTGGCTAATTATAACATAACCGTTAAGCTAACCTAGTTTTAGCTAACCGCCGGTAAAGTGCACGTCTGCTAGCTAACTGACACCCTGTGAATATCAACACAGGGACAAAAACAACTGAAGCGGAAGAAAACCAGGGTTGTAGCAGCTACCTTCTCGTTGTTGGCAGCCGTGCTCGGCTCGTTTTGGCAGCCCCGTTGAATGCGGAGTTCACAGAGTCCACGCCTCGCCGCAGACAGACATCTGTCCGAGCGAAAGCAGAACTAACCAGCTGAACCGGTTTTCATTTCTGCCCTCTTGTTCGTCGAACAACGAATAAAAAGTTAGCTTTGCCTGAACGGTATTTAAAAAGCTGTCCGCGGCAGACGAGCTCAAAGAAAGAATCACCGCTGTGCTACTCGGACGGTTTGGTAAACAAAGCGCACGCGCGTTAAGCTCCCCAAGATGTGACACACGGTTTCCGGTAAAGAAACCTTCAAAGTAAAAGGTTTTATAGCCAACGTGCTTCGTGCTTGGATTAAAAGAATCAATTCAATTCAATTCAATTCAATAGGCTTTATCGTCATGACATTTTACATGTGTTGCCAAAGCACAATCACAACAAAAAGTAGCAATAAATAACAGTATATATAAAAGAAAACATATGCAAGTGTCACAAACAGATAACAAAAGCAAATCTACTGATAATAGAATGAAATAAAGAGATGTTGAAATAAAATGAAGAGCTGTTAATAGTAGGGATAATATAGATAAGTAATCAATAATATGATAATAAATAAATAAAATAAAATAAAACTATAAATAAAAGGAGATGGTGGTGGTAGAATATTGTACATATAAGTATATTTATAAATGTCTGTCTGACTATCTATGTCCTACTGGTTGTTTCTTTTGTTTTGGCAGGAAGTGACATATTTAGAAGCACAGCACATTCTTTCTTTTCCCCCAGAATGAGGGGTAATTTCTCCCTTTCTGATTCCTTAAGAAACCCAAATAGTTTGTGGAATAATTTCCATAATCATCTTTTCAGTAAAACTGGCGGGCTTCATTTTCTGTTGGGAAACTCCCTGTGAAACTAGCTTACTTTCATCAACAAATTCTGTTGTGTTGGAATCTGTTGTGACAAACACAGTCACTCTCCTCACAATTGTATCCTATGGAACCAAGCTTACATTTACATCACTGTTCTGTTACTTTTGAATTTATTAATTTTTTTAGAGAAATGTAGTGTAAGATTTGACTTTTAGAATTTTGAACTTGTATAAACTGTATGCATTGGAAGTTGTTGATTTCTTTTCTTTTTAATTAGAGAAAAAAAACCTGTTTCGATGTCGCATTGTTTTCATTTTTAGAGTTGCAGTTGTATCGAACTAACCATTCTTTCACTTTTATTTTGAAAGTATCATTCCGTGTCCTGCTCTGGCTTCCGCTGACTAACCGCGGCTCGTACCGGTTCATACCGCTCTGCTCTGGAACTGCGTCTGTGCCGTCAATGCTGCATTAACGTACCATCGAAAATATCGCAATTTCGAGTTTAAGGTTGTAAACAAACGATAAACACGCGCATTTTGAAAACATCTCCCTGCCAACATATTCACTGGAACAGATGATGGAAAAAAATGACACAAATACAAACGTTTTTAGGATAACCTGTTTGCCACATACATGAAATACGGCGCTTTTACCATGTGTTACTGCAAATACATTATTATTTTTGCCCACATGGATTTCTGAAGCAAAATAACATCTATCGATTAACATAGTTGTGCTACTAGTTCCACTTTGTTATTTCTTGCGACCAAGCGGGGTCGGTGATAACAAAATAATGACGAAACAGAGGTGCTGCCTCTAATTGCATTATGGCGTCGGGATTTCCGAGGTGTGTTCAATGCTGCGTCAGCTGGCTGCCCTGAGTTTTATTTTTATTTATTTTTTAAAGAAATTACACGGATAAACTAAACATAGCAAAATGTACGTTTAAAAAAATTGCATTCCATGACAACAAGTGTGAACATACCGTCAGCAGAGAAAAATGGTCATTTCCGGTGAAAGAAAAAGTTGTTGTGACTTGAGGATGTGGCAACAGTACTCCCTTAAGTAGGAGGGGGTGGAGGTGGACCGCTACGTCATGATCAACACCATGTTGGCTGCTTGTCCTGTCCTGCCTTGGCAAACGCCTGTTCCACGAAACGTCTAATACAAGTAAATACTGGACTCTTGGCTGGCTGAATAGAAGGGATCACGTGACTGTGTAGCTCACGTGTCTCATGGCTTGTACAAGCACCGAGGAGTTCATCTGCTGACATTCAGTTCACCTTTTACTCACCCATGCAACGTGTTGCACAATAGGATCCGCATCAGTTTTGCAAGTCCCCATTTTATATAACAATAATAATAATAATAATAATAATAATAATAATAATAATTCGTTTTATTACATACATAATACAATATTTCATAAAAGTTGATCACCTGAAGACACAGCATAAAGAAGTTAATATCATTCACCTCTCAGTAGGCAACTACATTATCCAGGCATGTTTAATTAATGGACTGTGTTGGTCCAGGCACTGATGCATCTAATGAATTATGTGCCAGGGTGATGTCAGGTGTCTTATGACATTATTTATTGAACAGCTGAGGCCACCGTTAACACAGTCTGGTCAGCCTATACTTTTATCGCCTCGTCAGCGTCTGACAATAAAGTTTATAGCCTAGGTAGGTAACACTAAACAATAAGATACGCAGACTGACAGAAAACGTGAGCAGTTATATGGAGTGAGTAAGGAAATAATCAGGAACAACTTAATAATCAATGAATTATTAAGTAATCTCTGAATAGCTGTTAGTTGATGATGATATACTAGAGAAAAGACCGGCAGATACTATATTAATAAATCATTAGTTAATGATCAGTTCATAAATATCTGTATATACTGACCACTTTCACAGCCAAATGACTGGTGACTCGTCTATCTATTTAAACATTACTTATGATTACTGTCGTTAGATAATGTTATACACGATACTGGGTAGTTACCAATTACAATTAACAGCATCCTCAAATAATAAGTGTTATGTTTCACTTTAGGTGAATAAAAAAGCGACTGTTGATTAAATAATTAGTATTTAACGAGTGTCCTTTGTAACTACTCAGTTGTATGTTTCGCTTGTGGTTCACAAAGAGTAACTAATGATTAAGTAATTAGTAATGAGTTGCCACTAGTTCATAGTTTATCATAGATTATGAACAACTCATGCAGAAAGTGATCAGTAGGTAGATCAACAGTGGTACATGAACTAATCATTACCTAATTATTCATTAATGGTGTTTCTCCCATCAGTATCTGTGATGTAGTTCTCAAATCACAGCTGTTCAGGGATTACTCATAAAGATTAATTAATCATGAAGTAGTTCCTGATTCATTCCTCACTCACTCCTGAGTAACTACTCAACTTTTCCTTGTTCCTGATTGTAAAGTGATACTGTACTCATGGCAGTGCTGTAGTTTACACTGAGACAGACTGAATAGCCTAATAGCTAATAGCTAATAAAAGAGTCTTACACATTCATGCATTTGTAGAACTGACCAGGTTTGCTGATCACATGATAGGCACATTATCAACACCGCTTTAAATAGGTTCACACCAAATGTTGATGCTGTGAACTTTCGGTTGACCTTCTTATGTTACTGTAGATAAAATCATCTCACTGAATGATGCTGCTCATTTACAGAATAGCTCCTTTCTTTTTAGGTAGCTACAGTGGAATGAAACAAATAAAAAAGAAGATGTAGTTTATATTCTTGAAAGCACATAGATACTGAAATACTGTTTCAGATTCAGAATCAGTGACTGCGTTATAAGAAGACTACCTTACCTCAATATCACCACACCTCAAGTCAAATAATAATATCAAGAGTGGTTCAAGTTTCTGGATTAAGGTGAAATCAGTGTGTGAGTTTCCTTTGTCAGGTGGAGTCAGATTCACCTCAAGCTGGGAAGCAATAGTCACAATATCCCTGCCCAGAGTGATAACAGTTCATAAGAGCCTGTTCCGCCTCAGTGTGCTGATTCATTCAGTATCTCTCAGCGGCAGACATATCCGCCACTGAGCTCAGGAAATGAGTAGACCTGATTCTTATGGCCCGCTTACTTGCAAACAAAAGATTTCTATCTATGACTCTCAACCACTCCCAGGTTCTTTTTGCGCACAGACTGAAAACTAAAGGTAAGCCTGTAGCACCCTCCAGTGTCCAAATGAAAATAATGCACCATGCCGTCGAAAAGAAACATTGCATTGTAAATTAAACTAAATCAATCAGGACTTCCTCACAGCGCAATACCTAATTTCTGACATGCAAATAGCCTTTGTAAGAAAGCAGTGTAAATGCTGCACAGAGGCCTGTTATTGAGCAGGGATTGCCGAGTCCCATTTGTTTTTAATAAGGCCGACATTGCAAAGTATTAATGAGAAGGATGCGTTTTTCATTTTGGGACGAGCAATCCCTTAAAGAACGCTGTCTCCACTTCTTGTCTGGCTTTGTTAATGAACACCGGTGGGATCCCACTGTGATGAGGCGGGGGCAAACCTCAGGATGGGAGGAAATCATCCATCTGACCCGGGAAGAGGCTGAAAATCTCTGCTCTGGTTCTTTCAAGCATGAAAAGTTTGGGAAAGTATTTTGCCGCCAGAGTGTCGTTTATGGGCCCCCCGATTACCCTGGTGTCTTATCAGGGGATCAGTACTTTAAAAGTGGTTTGAGATGGCAAGACGGGGAGGGAGAGAGGGGAATGTGAGGGCTCGATGAAAAGGAAACAGAAAGAAATCATGATGGGTGAAGAGAGACTGCAGCGTAATGAATATTTCAAACTGGGTCTCAGCGCCCAGCAGTGCTCTCATTACTGATCACTTTCACCAGTCACTACCTGCTAATCTAATTTATCTACATGTGAATTTATCTGTTTGCATGTCTCTGTCGCTGCAGGAGGTTAATAATCCAGCGGGGCAAATACACCAGAATTACAGCTAAAGAATAAGAATAATGCTGCTTGAATAAATCATGATTGTATTCAATTATTGCCAGTGATAAAAAATACAAAATGCGATACATGTGCTGTTCATCTGTAGAGGCTGGAAGTCTGCAACAGTCACCTCTCAGCGACACAACACTGGTTGGGTAAATAACAGCTGAAGTCGAAGAGGCGAAGAACGTGACACTCGGCTTTGTGTGTGGGTTGATGCTAGAAAACATTCGATCAATAAATCTATTGTGTCTTAGAATCGTCTATATAGTCACACTTACTGCATTTTAGTGGGTTAATGTAGATTCTCATTATTAATGTAATGAAAATGAGGACAACAAAATACTGGAGACAAACACATGCCCAGTTAAAGGGAGGCAGGTTCAGCCAAAAATGAAAATTTAGTCATTATCTCCTCACCCTCATGACAGTGGAAAGTCATAGTGAATATGACAATGTGAGTTTCTCCCTATGTCCACAAATGTACAATACAATTATATGTCTAAAAAGGCAATACAGAAAAGATCATCTTAAAGCAGAAATCTACACAATAGGTCCTTATTTTTTTATAAAGCAGCATCACAAGAAGGTGCATAGTGAAATGAGTGCATGAGAAATTCAGAAATAATAACTTTAGGAGAGTTCTTCGTGCAGCTTCTACAATATAGTTTCAGATTTAGAATAAAGCGATTATGTTATCAGAGACTTACCAGAATACCTTCCTCAAAGTATTTCCACACATCCTGTTAAACAGTAATATCATGGTTGGTTCAAGCGTGAGGATTAATGTAAAGTCAGTGCGTGAGCTTCCTTTTCTCAGGCGGGGGTTTATGAGTCAGACTCACCTCAGCCTGGGAAGCACCAGTCACAATATTCTCCCTCAGATCGTGCTCGACTATGAGAGCCATTTTCACCTCAGTGTGCTGATTCATCGAGTATTTCCGAGCACTGAAGTATCCGATATATCCTCCACTGAGCTCGGGAAATGAACAGAACTTAATATTATGGCCCACTTAAAAAGCCCAAGGCTTAACCTGACTCATATTATAATAATCCTCCATTGTTATTGTCACATCTTGGTTGTGTGAGTGCATAAAACCCAAGTTTCCTACAGCATTTTGACAGGACTCTTGTACAGAATGGCAACATGTCAATATTTCCAGAGTGTGTGCAAAAATGTTATCTTATTGATGTATTCACACATATTTCTTGGCATCAATTGCCTTAAGGGCTTTGAGTTTAAATCTACAGCATAGTGTTTTGCGCATGATGCTTAGATAAATGAAATAAGAAAGGAAACATAGCATTCAATACTGAGATTCTAGCCCACAAGACATGGAAGCAATATGCATCGACAGCTGCATATATCAATGCAGATTACAGTTTTCACATAAAAATCGGTCATGTGGATGAATAAGAGTGCTATAATTGAGATCTGCTGAATATATATCTACTCCCTGTATACGTGCACAGACATTTTTTATTTACTCTGTTTGTGTTTGAATGAATGAATTAGCAGGAGTGTGTATAGCTCCTGCAGCGTCTCCCACATCTGCCTGCATACCCCACCTACTGGTCATGAATACACAATCGCGCTCTCTCTCCCTTTCTGTCTCTCGTGTCTTCTGTTCGTCACTTTTACCTGCTGCCCTACCTCCATTTGCGATAATGTGCAAGCCATAAAGATGAACTTGGCACAAGAGATCTCATCAGCTGCCTGAAAGCTGGGAGGACACGATGATATAATGTCAAATTCAAAAACAGAGAATGAAAAGTAAATCCTCAAGGTTGAAGTCTAAGACAGACAGAAAGCAAAAAAAAGGATCTGGTGCTGATAAATTCAAGAGTTGCCTTCGCTGGTGAGCAGAGAACTGCTGAGTTATCGTGATCATTTCCAATTGAAATGCAGATTGTGGGCACGGCGTTACATAAAACCTTATTGTGAATGCGCAAAAAGCCTTCCCGGAACACCAACACACAAATTATTATATTCTGTAATGTGATCTCAGTGAAGTAAAAATAAGATATCCAAAGAGAGAGAAAAAAAAAGCGAGATTTTTTAAAGTGCAAATTACACTTGTGCTATTATACCATCCTGAAATAACATTAAGGCGGGCAGCCAACCGTTGACCAGTGGTCTAAATGGGCCCCGGGGAAAACCTCTGGCTCTACAGATCAAAGCATTACGCCATATCCCACCTGGCTGTCAGAGCTGGTTAGACAGAGGAAATGAATACGGAGCGAAAGAGATGAAGGCATGGAAGAGAGAGATTGAGATAGATGTGCTATCTCTGTTTGTTTTTGCAGGGGGGAACACAATAACAGCTAGAGGGTTGCTGCTGTGGGTTTTTTTTAAGCAGCTGCAGTGTGAAGATAGGGCTGCGTGATAATAAATGTATCCACAGGCTAAATTTAATTTCCTTTGAAAGGGGAGAACAGAGAGCGCATTATTCTAGTTATTCTGTCTGTGAGTTATTGGAAGAGTTCTAAGTAGTGGTGGAACATGCAAACAGTTTAATACTCAGATCGTTTTGTATTTCTGTTTTAATTGGTGTAGACAGGAGTGAGAGCTACTGCATCAGACATCTTTATTTCTCTCTGTGTGAAGTCGGGCTCAAATAGTGAAAAGATGTTTTAAACATCAAAATTAAACTCACTGCTGGCAGCCATGCTACATGATGTAAGACGGTAAACACAGATAAACTTACTTTAACGTTAATTGTGAGGAATAAAACATTAATAAATTCACGGGGAACATTTCAAATTTGCAATTAAGCAGCACGGCAACTCAAAGAGTGCAAAAGATGAATATGAGATACGATACGATACGATACGATACGATACGATACGATACGATGCGAAAGAAAATGTGAACAATGCTAATCACAAATTCTTGGAGCCCAAAGTGACGTCTTCAAATTCCATCAAACACTCCAAATCCAGAAGAGTTTTCATTTACTATCATATATGACAATGGAAAACAGCAAATCCTTACATTTAAGAAGCTGAAACCAGAAAATATTTGACTTTTTTGCTTGAAAAATGACAATTAAAGGAGATATATTATGGTAATTTTCAGGTTCATATTTTCATTTTGGCTTATTAACAGAATAGGTTTATATGCTTAAATACTCAAAAAGCATATCAGTTCTAATTTGTCCAGTGCTGCAGCACTTTATTCCTCTGTTTGAGCTCCTGTCTCTTTAAGGCTCGCGACACGGCGACGTAGTGTGATGTCATGAAGTCACGGAATGTTATCACACCACCTCTGTTTCAGACCTTACAGATGTATGTCCTCAGTCGCCCCCGTCCCGTTAGGAAGATCATCTTTCCACTTGTCCTGTGGCTTATTGTTGTCCTCGGAGCTGTACTGAGTTCTGTTGCCCTTCCAGGGGCAGAAAGGTACGTAACGAACCCAAGAGTGAGACGAGAGGCAAGAGGATATGCCCAAAGGCAGGTCATATATCTCCTCAGTTTCCAGGGTGGTGCTAGAGTCCTCAAGATGCGCTTTGTCCCAAGCTAAGAGGCCACGCTCACGTTTAGTCCCTGAGACAGAAGAGAGCCATACACCACAAAATTACTTAAATAACATAAACAGCTTATGTGCACAAAGTAGAAAAGCTGTGATTTACATAATGATTCAATAATAGGAGATAAACAATACGCAAAAAGCAAATTACATGCCCAGGAGTTAAATGAAACTGCTGTTAGGCGGCCATGCGCACTGATTGCAATTTGATGAAATTACACCCTTCCATTTTAGCTTACCAGGTATTGTGTTATCAAGGAAGAAGCCAAGAAACCCTCCTACAAACATATGGGTGGTCAGCAATATGTGCACCACTTGGTCGAGCTCTTTCACACCTGAGTTGCGAGAGAGGAGAGAAAACGTCAAAACACCTTCAGGCTGATGTGCATCACTTGCTGCTCTCACCAAGATGCAAGTCAGAAAGTTCAGCTTCTTTTTTTCACGAGGAGAACTTAAATTTCTCATGTCAGCTCGTAGCAGTCGAGGTGAAAGCTATTAAAAAATAATGACATTTCCTTGCAGGTTGTACCTGTTTTGAAGAAATCAGGATTTTTCAAGATCCAGTTCGGAATGACAAGCGCAGTAAACATGGAAAAACCAAAAATAAATATATTCCTGGAGGAATTCATATCTGTGGACTGAAAAATAAAGACATGTTGAACTCTAAAGCGTAGCGAAGCGTTTGGAAAGAATAACAAATCAGATTTCGTGCTGTTGTTTACCTGCAGATTGGAAATGCCTGCTGCAGTTATGACTCCAAACATGATCAGGAACATCCCTCCAAGCACAGGGGTCGGGATGGTTGTGAAGATGGCTCCGATTTTACCCAACATCCCCATCAGAATCATGAAAACTCCACTCAGAAGAATCACCGTTCGGCTACCAACCTGTCACACAAACAGGCCGTCTGAAAAAATGTTTTGCAGACTCGCTTGTTCTTATGAAATCGCTGACGTCGTCTGTCTGTCCCTCGCCTGCGCAGGTAGCGTACGACAGCAGATTTACCAGAGTTTATTTGCTGGAAACAGCCACTTGAAAACTGCCTAGTTATGAAATCATGCAGTATGAATGAATTTTACCTTGGTGATACCCAGGGCAGCAACATTCTCACTAAACGAGGTGGTGCCATTGCCTGTGCCAAAGGCCCCTGCCAACAAAGAGCCGACCCCTTCAACGCCAATGCCCCTGTTGATGGCGTGCTTCGGGGGAGGAGGGGCCCCTGACAGCTTGGCGCACGCATGGTAGTCGCCCACGGACTCTGCCATGGAGCATATTATTCCAGCCATAATGCCAAAAACACCTGCCAGGCTCACCGTTGGCATGCCCCATTGACCTGAGGGAGGAGTCAAAACTATGATTATTGAATGGTCCATAAAAACATCCTGGTATTTTCAACAATATTGTCAATATTTAAGAAATTAAATGTAATTATCAACAGAATGTGAAGAAATAGCAGTTTTGATATTATGATGTTATTGGGTTACAGAGATATCTATACGTTAGCATGCTAACCAGCTAGCCTTAGCCAATCCCCATCCAAAAATCCTACCAGTGGCGTAAACATTTACACTCCCCTTATCCCGCTCCAAGCCTGTACAGTTAACTGCACGGCTAACTGAGCTAACTAGCTAACGGCAGCGACAGTTCACAGTAGTGAGCAGTTACTCTGTTTCTTTTGAGTGTGAATTTGAAAGGTGTCCAATAACACATATTTACAGCTTTAAAGAAAAAAAAAAAAAAGAATAACAACATAAAGGATTTGAGGAGAAGACAGATAAACACAGAGGTATGTTGATAGTACGTCTTGTGAATTTACCAGGATACGGTAATGTGAACCAGGAGGCCTCGTTCACCACATTTCCCTTCACATCAGTGCGGGCCAGGTAGCCATAATGGGCTGGATCGGATGGAAGGACATCGTAGATGGTGAGGAGGTAGCAGACTAACCATGAGACCGCTATGCCCAGAAGGATCTAATCAACATCTAATATTAGTATCAGTGTCAGTATTTCCAGTTAACCATGATAAACAACAAGAAATCCTTTAAAAGATATAACAAGTTGAGAGTATTAACGTGTGAAACACACAGGCATTATCTGGAAGATGTAGAACTTTGAAGTGTGAAGCTTCTTGGCTTTGCTATATGCAGGAACAGGGATTGGTATGAGACGGAGGTACTGGGAGAACAGGACGATCAGCGCCGTGGTCCTGTGTGTATCAGAAGAACTGTAATTAGCATGATGATACATAATTAGAGAGTGATTTTAGAGATTTGAAACAGGCCAGTGATGATCACATCCCCCCCACTGAAGGAAAATCTGGCTTGTCAAATCTAATTTTGCAAAGAGATTTTGGCTGCCGGCTCCGACATTACCAGGCAGAATTTAGTTTTGAATGTAATGTCAGACTGTTGCCTCCTCTGGAAAAAAAAGGCCGGGGCGAAATGTGTAGCCCAATACTGCCGGTTCACCGTTCCAACGTGGCAAAATGAAGCATTATTGGCGGCGAGCAGTTACGTACATAGCAGAGATGCCCCAGTGGCTGCCAACCTTGGTCCCGGCTGAATCGTACAGCGACAGGCCTATGAGAGAGACCGTGGGGGCAATGGTGAGGGGGCCGATGAAGCGCATGAGGAAGCCAATGAGACCGGAGAAGCCGACGAGGACCTGAAGAAGAGATGCCACCATGATAGAGCCCTGCAGCTGTGGACAGGAACACAACCGGCGATACAATCAACATCAACGTCACTGCGTTTTCTTTGTCTAATCACAACAATATGGTTGGTTTCTATCCTCGAAAACCTCAGTGAATTAATCATGAGCTCCACGGAAGTGTCTGTTTCACGTCTTTGTTGACTCGCTTCTTTTGAAAAACGGTGAATGCGCGGTAATGTTTTTGCGTTTGGCTCACCGTTTGCATGCGGCTCTGCCACACCTCTATGAAGAGAGGCGAGGACGTGTTGACCAGACTGGCGTTCTGGGTCCACGCTGGGCACTTCCACTCTGGCATGGACAACATGGCCATGGCAGGGGTCAGCAGAGCAAATGTGCCCCCCTGTAGGATGGGAAGCCTAAAAGTGTGCGATAAGTGAATAACGTCCTGGTTGGCTCACGTTTGATGGACATTTTTGTATTGAATGTGTAATGAAGCCAAAAAATAAAATATATTTCCAGTAGTCTCGACAATAATGGGTGAGACTTTCTTTGTCAAGGTAGGCAAAGCTGCTTTGTGCTGCTTGAAAATGGGTTAATAAAAGCAGGGGGTAGAAAACATAACTTAAATGTGGTGTAAAACCAAAACATTGAGCTCAAAGAAGCTAAAAAGCTGCATGGTGCAGCTCACTGTGACCAAACTTTGGACCAAAGTTTTGCAAATTAGGCCTAAATGGAGCCATTTAATTAATTGTTGATATAAATATCCTTAAAAGTTTCCATTAAGTTATGTAATTTAAGAGGAAGAAAGTAAAAGTGGTAGCGAGTGCGCCACTTTCCAACTTTTTAAAGGTGTCGATAAGTGTCTAACTTACGTTAACAGAGTTTAACCCAACTATCTTGCCAGTGTATCTCGTACAGGATGGCGAGTGATGGAACATATCAGCGACGTATTTTTCCTCACCTGACGCCGAAGATGACCTGCAGCAGGGTGCACAGGCCAGAGACGAAGAAAATGGTATTAATGAGGCGACTCTGGACCAGGCTGTCGTGCTGCAGACACAGCCCCTCCGAGAGAATGAGAGGGATGGAGAGGATCCCACCGAACGCTGTCAGGTAATGCTGCACGGCAGAGGAGCAGTGAGGAGAACGACGAAAAGGTGGTTCTGAATGCACCACGACAAGCACAAAACACTTGCTGGACTATGCGACAACAAGTATGTGATCCTCTGTCAGCGATTGTATTTAGGATCAAAATGACAGCCACAATATCGATGACTGGATAGTAAAAGTTTTAACATTGAATCTTTATTGCCCCAGTTAAACCGGGGTTACACAGTGTCAGAAACCAGGAAACTCCCAACTGATTCAAAGAGATCGCTGACTTTAAGAGACGCTAAAGGCTCAAATCAGCTCAGAGGGGATTACACCCACCTGAATGGCCAGAAAAATACAAAGGTACCACGGGGGAACGTCAGTCACACAATAGGTGGGTTTATTTCTGTCGTCCTCTTCTGTGCTGCCGCTGCCACACGTCTTTCCCTCCTTGCTTTTGGGTGGATCATTGACCTGGTCCATCTGCAGCAGCAGTATAAAAGACATAGTGGAGTTAAGCCCACCTGGAGACGTACCGACGCATAACTTGTCCTCGTGTTTATACGTGTGGTTAATGTATACCACAGTTTGGAATTGTAGGCAGTGGTGGATGACGTGTTAAGATCTTTTACTTATTACTACCTGTTTACTGATTTAAAAACCATTTCCTGTATGTGGCTAAAATCGAGAAAAAGTGTTAAAGTAAAAATATTCACCATGCGCCCAGAATAGGCTCTTAGATTTCTATATATTACATAATATGTAAAATGCATCTTATTGTTGCAGCTGCAACAGAGCTAATTTCATTCCTTTTTTCTTTTTTTTTTTTTTACACCATTGGGACATTTAACTGTGCATTGTATGTCGTAGGTTTATAAAACTTCCAGCTGCAATGTGTATGCAAGGTAATTAAAGTCGTAAAATACGCGTAGTGTGTTAAAAGTACGACATCAAGCAACGATAATGAAATAATAATGGAGTTTAGTCTTGTAGACATAGTAACGTAAAGGTCCAGTGTGTAGGATTCAGGTGGATTTAGGGACCAACATATATTATAGTATTCAGAATTAAGTTTTCATCAATGTATAATCACCTGAAAATACAGTACATGAGGAAATATACATAGTTAGGAGCTTCCACCACTGTTTTTAAGTGGAAATGTTGGGCCTTTAGACATTATGGGTGATGGATAGACATCATGGTGCATGTACAGGCTGCAAATGCGGAAAGTTATAAAGCAAACATACTGGAAAAGATACAGATTTATGGATCCAATCCAAACAAAATAAGATGTATTGCTGTGTGGGCTCTCCCTGTACGAGGGCTGTCAGAGCGCAGAGATCATTTCAGCAGCAGTCGCACAACTTTCAGAAACTTTCAACCGAAAATTACTCCCACTTGTGCGAAACCCTTGCCCACAGTGCAGCAGGATAAATCAAAAATGTTTACGGGTGATGCTGAAAGAACAACTCAAGGTTTTTAATGCGTTTTCTGCATGAATAAGTCATCGTACTTACATCAAACGCGAGGTTGTCGAGTCCAAAACCGCTTTCTTTCCCTGAAGCCATTGCAACTGCGGCGCTTGTGTCTGGTTTCCTTGAGGTTGGATTTCTCTTATAAAGAGGTGAACCGGCGAACAAAAGGGAACCCGCAGAGAAACACACCGGCACAATTAATGCTGAGGAGTCAAAGGAGGAGCGCAGGGTCATATTCGGGTTGAGAGGAAATCATTCACTTAGATAGAGCTGTAAACGTGCTTTAATGGCATCAACACCTCTGCCTGACCAACTGAGGACAAAGTATAGCTCATTTTTCACTCAGTTATATAACTAACTATTTGCTGATAGGAGATACTATCTGTAGTCCTTAAAAGTACACCTATTCCTTCTCCCTTATTCAAATTCACACCTTTGTAATGCTGAATATTAGACCAGGATTGGCCTCCGAACTATTTGTGATGCCACAAATCATGCTCGTAGGCCCGCCTCTTCAAATCAGATTTTTCAGTGAGCACGTGCGTATTTTACTCTTTGGGCAATGCACGTGAAAAGCAGCCTCCAAGTGCAAAACTCTGCTTGTACATCATTGATACACAGTGAATCTCAACATATTCAACTGTAGGAAAGAGAAGAAAGACACTTTAGAGCAACACTGAGGGACACAAGTATGGATGAACGGACCGGTGGATGAAAACAGGAGGGACGAAGAGGTCTTTTTTGTTAATATCCGAATTACTTACTTCATTATGAGACAATAAAAAGGAGGAAAACTCCAGAGATTGCTGACAGCCTCAGCTCGGCGCTTCGTTTGATCGTGTTTTGCGTTGACGTCAAACTGTCAAAACTTGTTGACGGGACAAAATTGGGAAGATGGTTGGATAAAGAGATTTAGCGCCTTCAAAGAGGAGATGTTTCCCCCCCCTCGCTCGGGAGTGGAGGGGGAGAACTGATACGATCTCTCCGCGTGACGCTGACGGATGTGTCGAGGCAGGTGCAGCAGCAGCACGTCTCGGGAAATTATCGAGTGGAGGCACGCTCCTCGTCTCCAGTTTTACAACGGAGGAGATCTTAGAAATTACAGAACAGCGAAAGCCTCAACTTTGTCACTTTGTCTGTGGTTGTCTCTGGTGTCAGGTCGTAGTCACCCAGACCTACTCGCTCTTCTTCTAGGACTCTTCGTATTCTAACTGTATTGAGTCGCAGTCATCCTTCCTTTCTTCTTACTTTTCCTTTTCTGCTTTTATTTTCTTATTATTATTCATTTTACTGCTCATAATCCGTTCTTAAATTCCTTGGATGTGATGTCATCATTTAATCATCCTTCATTCCTTTTATTCTTTTATTTACTTAACTTTCCTTTTCTTTCTTCTTCGTTTTATTCCTTTTAAACTTGCAAAATGTGTTTGTGTTTTCATATCTTATGTCCTGCCTTCTTGTTTTAACTCACCTTCAGCTGGACTTCCTCGTGTTTGGCTCGACTGTCGAGTGTTTCCCTCTGTGTCTATCGTCTTCTCGAGTTTTTTGACTCGATTGTCAAAGCCCTTCGTAAACTCTGTTTTTCATGTAAATAAAGATTATTACTATCATCATGGTGAACAGCGTCGCAGGATGACACCGGGTCAAACTGACACGCCGCTCATCTGCCTCAGCGTGAGGAGGAGCTAATTGAAGCAGGGCACGGAGGGAGAATCAGCAGCACCGCAGGCACTTTGAGATAATATTCTGCTTTTGTAATAATGTTAATATGTGCTGGTGTATCAGCGCAGCCGCGCTCTGCACTCAGTCGTTTATATTCTAAAGGTTGCTCTTTGCAGAACAGCAAACTTTAATGTCATTGGCCACGATGTAGCGCATCATTAACTCCCTCCGACAACTTTTCTTTAACAGATAACGCTGCTTTATCATTTTTGTGAGTTATAACCGGGCGGGTTTAATTCTTCATGTTTGGAGTTTAGCGAAGCGGTTCAGCCCATTTGTGTGGAGACTGCGTTAAAAAAAAAAAAAAGAAAGTTATTTCACTCAACTCTCTGCTCATTAAAACCCCAGACGTGCTCTCCTTAATGAGTTATTCTGTCTGCATTTAGGGCGGGAATCATCCATTAGGAAACCGCTCCCGCTGCTAATGCAAACCACGCGCGAGGGAAAAACAGTGAGACGTCGCTTGTAAAACATATTCGTGTTTCAGTTGTGTGACTCAGACTGTGACTTCCATTCTGCACGACGGCATGAACTAATTGTGACACATCCTTGACAGGGAAAGGTAGGCTGCAGAGATGTTGAGACGAAGCAAAGAACATTCAGTCAGCAGACGTCGCGGCGCATGAAGTATTTGTTCATCCGCCGCCAAACAGTCGTCTCTCCGTCGAGCCCCAGGGGACAAGTGGTAAAAAGGGAGCGCTTTGTTGGCAGTATACTGTCGCCTGCGCGTCTTTTTCAGTCTTGTGTCAAATATTTGGCGAAGCACGTTCCATAACTTGCTGAAAAGATATCCGGACGACACGTTAACTGCTTCCGGTTAGGGGTTAGATCAGCTCGTTTCATTACCTGCTGACAAACATAACGGGACGACACATTAGCTGGTTCGAGTAAGGAGGAAGAAGAGAGGTCAAACATTAACATGCACAGCTTTTAATCAGGTTTTAAATGGGTGTATCCACATTCATTGCCTTGTTCTTATCTTATCGTAGACTTTGTGGTATTTTAATGCTGTGCTATCGCCCCTCATGTATCTCTGAAGGAGTGAAAACAAGCGGTGAGATATTGTTATTGTGCTCCCTCCGTCAGACCGACTCCGCCTGAGGAGCATCTACAGGTTTTTACATCAAACATGCCTGTGCCTCGTGTCCAAAACTCCTCGAGCTGAGTAAAATCTGATTAACGGCTGAATGGCTAATACCCGTCTCCAGCAGAGAGCGCAGACCTTTTCAAAGCAAACAGGTGCCAGCACCAATCTATTCAAATGTGAAGTCAGCGGGGGGGGGGAAGAGGGAAAACACAGCTTTATTCCCAAACTGCCGTTGATCTTGACGCCGGTGAGAGTGTCCTCGCAGAGAGGCGGGCTCAGTGCTGTTGATTCAAAGATCGATCGAAAGAGCAACATACCCACTGCGATGAAAACTTGAATGGAAACCTAATCTAATTGTCGATTTTTTTTGTTTCCCGTTATCTATCTAAATGTTCTCTCTTTCCTTTTTACCACCCAGGTGAGAGCCTCTAAGGTAACACAGATGTAAATTAAGCAGGATTATAAATGACGGCATCATCGCTCATGTGCCTTTGCACAACAAAGACAACAAGCATGTTTGCTCCATTGCTAACTAAGAAGGGCAACTTGGGGTTAATCCATTTTGTGTGGTCGAACAAATGACTTCCTCAAAACGAGATGTTATTTGAGGGAGTTGAGTGGAACAATTTGGACAAACCCAGATCGGTGAATGCGTGATAATTATTTTATGATCAAAAAACTCGAAAGACATTTTAAACGCAGCCCAGTTTCCAGGATATAATGTTTGCACTTAACGTTTCTGCAAACCGCACGTCCATCCAAGCTCGTACGTGTCATACGTGTCATACGTGTCTACCACATTGACATTACGTGACTTGTACATCGAGGGGGTGGTCAGTTGAGTTACAGGCCATGTTTATGGCAACATCACCGGTCGTTTTTTTATGTAGACCTCGGGGCATTTTCAGCCGTGTTTGTGGCATCAAAATCAGGCATTTTAATCTCCCGTCGGTTGACGTTCTCCCTCGTGTTACTCCGCCTTCCGTCGATGAGCATTTGTGACGGGCAGCGGAAGAATGAAGCCGTTGACGCAGCTATTTTTGCAACAAACTGTAAAATTATAAATATGCAATCATAATAATGTTTTTGAGGAAGTATTTCACCTTTCTACAAGCTTATTTGTCAAGATTTCAATGTGGCCTTTAACTTATCTGTACTTACAGATGTCTTTGTTGTCTCAATCGGGGTTGACATTTTGCGATTAAATTGTGGACAAACCTTTTAAACCTCATCACGGAGAAGTTGGCCCTCAAGGCTCGGCCTGAGTTTACGACCTCCAACCTTCTGAAGCTGATGAAGAATTAAAACAAAATAATCCAGTTTCTCTCCGCGTGCTGTCTCCATCCTGACTCCAAACCACTTGATGCTGTCAGTCCTGTGAGCAACGCTTAACATCAGTGTCAGGTTAACCAAAGAGCTGAAGGTCACGACAGGGAAGATGCTTCAGGGCGGGTCAATTATCTTTTATATCATGGCAATATGAGAGACTGTTAAGGCACGGTATCGCTGTGTCGAGGGAGCATGATGAAGCCATAAATCACTCCTCCTTTACAACCAGTGCGTGTACTTGCACGTCTTATTTGGAAACTAACGCGCCGTGCAGGTATTTTGTAAGGGTTTTTCTTTTAAACAACTTAATCCATAAATGCAGTCCTAATTATGCAACACAAGATGTCCCCCAGTGTGGATCAGAGGGCCAAACAAACCGAAGCCTCTGAAGTGATTGCCTGTAAATTGCAGAGCTGCAGTGCATCGTGTCTTGGGTGTCTTTCCTGAGCGGTAATTAGTGAGGGTAAAAAAAAAAGAGAAAATCAATGCCATGAGAAAAGCCTGCTCTAATTTGTGATTTAAGGGAGCTGTTTAAAAGAAACGGTGTCTCGAATAGACACAGGCCCGTCTGTGCAGTCAGGAAGTCGGAAAGCCTAGTTGTAGGTTTCTGGTACTGAACGTAATTTCCTCTGAAGAACAAACAGACTGAGAAACTGAAGGAGCTTTTTTCATGTGACATATTGAAGTCACATTGTCACAGCACAACTGCAGTAAGTCAGAGACAAAAAGGCTTACTGACAAACGGGGGAAGGAAAGACTTACATCCTTTTAAAACTGTCTGTACTGTCGGAACAAGTGCCACATCCTTCGCTTCTGCTTCGTCTGGGCGCAAACACGTCTACGCGCAGTCTGCCGTCATCACGATGCCAAAACCGCACAATCAAATATATCATACAATGCAATCATAGTTTCAGAGTTCATTTATCAGCATTGTTAATAAATTGTGTGATGTTACCTGTGAGGCGTTTTCTATCAATCTTTCTCTTCCGCCCCAGCTGACAGAGCTGTGTCATAAGGCTCGTTTGCATTTTACACATCGAAATCAATTCTCCTGATGAAAAACCCAGGAGAGGAGAGAGCACGTGCTGCGAACCTGCACCCATTAAAATTTCATTTACCGCAGCGGTTCGGCACAAAAGGTTTGTGAACATCCTCGCTTGTGCGGGGCGGCCGGTCCTTTGTTATGTTTAGGCCGATGAAGTGCGAGCGAGCGGCTTTGTGCCTGAAATCATTCATGTGAAAATGAGATTAATGCTTCGCGGCTGTACCAGTTTATTAACTGCTTTAACAGCAATTAAAATAGGTCTGTGTCTTAAAGGTGCAGCATGTACAAACTATCCATCTGTTGAATTCAGACTGAAATGAATAACTGCTAACTGCTGCTAAATGTAGTTGCCGTTAGCAAGTTCGCCCTGTTAGCGGTGCAGTTTGCAGACTGGACCAGCTGGTTAGCATGCTAACTTCTGCAAAACAATACACAACAAAAATATATAGTGTTTATCATTGAGAATTATGCAAGTGTATGCATTTCATAGGCTGATTTTCTACCTAAGCAGTTGTTTTAGACAATTGTATGTGCTCAAAAATAGTTTATAAGAAACAAGCAGGGGTATTTTGAGGTGGAGTTACAGGTCACCTGCTGGATTATTGTATTATTGTTGCTTTAAAAAAACGAATAAATAATTCAGTGTGTTCTGACAGCTTGGGAAAAACACGCAGCTTGTAACTTTTCAGAAGAGCCGTGCCTATAGCGCATAATATTACCTGAAACAAAAATGCTAAATTGCTGGAGACAAAACTTTGAGCAACCATTGTGCAAGAAAGTCTGCAGAGATTAGCATCGGTTGGTTTTTCATATAAAAATCTCTCCTTGCGCTCGTTCCTTCCCATCTGTGTGCAAACGGTACAAATGTGAAAACCCAAATCAATATGGCCTGCAATACTCTCACGGTATTCTACGATGAAATACAGCCCTTGAAAATAAACTGTACAAACTAATCCATCGTGTGTGCTAAACTCCGGAGATATTCTATAGGTGGCTGGAGATGTGCTGTGTTGACACCGCACGACCTGTGACTTCCTTTAGCAACTTTTCAGTAAACAGCTAACCACATAAAAAAAAAAAAATCAGCTGGCCCTGCAGTGCCGCTGGTGTTACATCCTTCAGCAGACAAGCCTGTCCGTGACTCTCGGCCTGGGCTGTCAAAATGTCAACCAGTGTGATGAAATCGTCCAGAACTGATTTTTCTGCTGCAGAGGTGTCACAAAAGTAATATGATCGTGTAGTCATAGACAGACTGACTGTTTAACAAAAGAAACTGCACCAAAAACACTTTTAATGAACCCTTTTATGGTCAACATTTCACTGCACTAAGATCGCACGTCTAAGAGCCATTTGAAGGCATCTAACAGTGCAGCCGGTGTAACCGGTTTAACGGTCATTAGTCTTCTGAGAGCGATAGACTTTTAGAGTTATGTTCATTAAGCTTTGCCTTCTCTGCCCCATTCATAATTTATTCATATTTATCCTTCCTCATCCTTTTCTTTTTCCCGCAAAGACCTCATTACGATCTTCACCTTTACTTTTATTACTCAAACGAAACAATTTTACTAAAAAAGCTGCATTAGTAATAAAAAACGACTCATGGGTGACGGCGGAGGAGCTCGAGAATGTAATTCACACACACTCAAGGACTCAAGTTCCAACGCAGAAAGACTTACACAAGACTCACTTTCGCTTTCATTTTCCTTGGTTCACGTCAGGAAACACTGTCCTGGATATTTAATTAACGCCATTATTGTATTCTGATTCACGACTGAAGGAGCGCCCGAGCCAGAGGATTTGAGAAGGAAGCATGATAATTAAGTATTACATATTATAATTAGTCCTCACCTGCTAGTCTGGTAATAAAGAGGATCCTGTATTACACAATAAATCAGAGCTGAATGCTTTTCATGGGCCATTCCGGTCTTCCACAGGCCCGTCGGGTCCTATCGAGGGTTGAATTGAGAAAGCGCCCTGCTGCGACAATAGTGATGCTAATAGCATTACAGGCCGGCATATTGAGAGCAAGCCCGCTTCATGAATGCATAAACAACGGGGATGCTTTATAATGACACCTGGATGTCATCATGTGTAACCACACTTTGCATTCTTTGCCGCCTGCTCTCCTCTCTTGTTCAACGCTACTTCACAGTGCGGTAATGACACGGGAGGGTGCTTGCGGTGTTTATTGACAATCCAGCAGCTAATGGATGGGCCGGGACGGGAAAAGCAGGCAATGCAACAGAGCCTCAGAGCTGCAGGGGGTCCGAAAGCTCCAGACGTGTTGTTTTGCTCTTAAATATACGGCGCTAAACGCGGGTCCGGCTTTGAAACTTAATCTCAGCGCAAGAGGGTCTGTGTCTGTTGTCGACACAGCCGAGGGCAGAAACATCATGAGTCCACAAACACACAAGCCTCAAGCTTGCACAAGATCAATTTCATGCACCGTCGTGTTCTGAAAAGTGTCACCTGAGAATCCTAATGCAACACAAGCTCAATCTGCAGTCAGGGCGTTGCAGCCTGTGGGCGCTACGGCATGAAACGACGAGAGAAGGCTGACCTCTTCTGTTTGGGTTCACTTCCAATTCGGGCAGACCGCAGCTTAGCAGTTTGATGCAGCTCTAGCTGAACACGTCTGTACGCATTTGCATATTTATGACACTTTGTCACCTCTTCTCTTCTCTCCGTGTCTCTTTGTGTTTCTTTTCCCTCTGTGCAGTATGAACACGTCCCTCCACAGATACCATGTGTGTGTACACAAGGCCGCGAGTCCAGATAATAAACCTGGACGTGGACAACAAAACATTACTGACAGCTTAACATCTCACTCTCACAGGACGATGTTCCCTCCTGCCTCAAGACGGCCACCATTGTCCCTGTACCCAAAAAGTCTGCTGTGTCTAGACTTCATGACCGCCGCCCTGTGGCACTCCTCCATCATGACTGAGTGTAAAACAAACTCCAGCACATCCCTGACAGCCTGGACCCACACCTGTATGCTTTCAGAACCAGCAGATCCACGGAGGATCTGGGCTACTCGCGAGGACCAACGTCTTTGGCCTCAGAGTCAACAGAGACGTTCTCGGCTCTCACATGCTGATGTTGAGGTCGCGTTGACCGTGTTCACAATCTTAGCAAACTTTACGTTTTACCTTTTCAACAGTAGCACAACTGAAACATCTTGACAGCTTGAGGTGAATATATCCTGAGCGGTACGTGAATCTGTTTACCAAATTTCATGGCAATCGTGACACAAGTGACGACCTCATGGTGGCGCGAGAGGAAGGAAGGAAGGAAGGAAGGAAGGATCCCTAAAATCCATCAGATAGTTGTTGAGATAGTTAATTCTGGACAAAAAGTGGTCAACAAACTGACGTCGGCATCCCTGAAGCTTCATCCTGAGGGTCTCTAGCAGGTAAATGAGGCTGTGGGGGATGGGGCGGTAATTGATTTGACTCTATAAGATCTTCGTATAGAAATTGTGATGTTTATTTAGAGATTTATCCCTGTTTATTGCTGCTATTGTCACAAATAGAACGGTACACGAGGGGGCTATTGTCGGCAGCATAAACCACATTTTGCTTGATGGATAAAGCAGCAGTCGGTCGGCAGAGACCGTAAAAGAGACATCAGAGGAAGCTGCTTGGAAGTTTGTGTTCCTAACACAGTTTGATGTGAAATTTTTCCCTTTTTCAGTCCATTTTTTAAGTCTTTGTTAGTTTTTTTTGGGCAATTATACAAGACACACAGAGACAAGATGATATATCTCAAGTTAGGGATGGATGGATGTTTGCTCATTAGTGAGATCTTTTCCTTCAGATCTTACATCAGATGATCAAAGTCTAATAATGCAAAAAAAAAACAAAAAAAAACACTCCCCAAAAGGAAAATAAAGCTGCCTCTTTTTCCTCAACAAAACAACATTAAGAGTTATCAGCACAAGTGAGTGCATTTGACCACAGGTGACCGCACGCAGACAAACCCCACTATTGTTTCTGGGAACGTCATCAAAGTCCGTCAGAAGTTTGGAGGCAAACACGAAGCTCGTCTGCCAGCGAGCGAGCGATCATCAAAGCCCGGCCGAGGCTTTCATGCGACATTACAGCGCCGCTCGTCGTGAGCCGCTTCGCCTTTTGTTCATGCATGTTCGTGCCCCGTGATGAAAGGGGTGGCGTTGCTCGCAGACGGGGACTGATCTGAGTCATGCACCACCACCCACCACCCACCACCACCACCCCCT
>OMLP01028210.1:58726-78606 GCA_900302685.1 Spondyliosoma cantharus
CCACCACCCCCTTTCACTGCCTGTAAGCTCCTGTATCTTCATGGCTCACTAAAATATTAATCAGGCCTCGAGCAACGGCACTAAGGCCACAAAAACACACGGAGCGTCACACGTGGGTGCACACACACACACACATTGTTCAGAGCTTGGGACTTGTATAATTTAGTGCTTCAGTGCTTTTTTGATATCTGGTGGCTGGATGGTTCACAGTGGAGAGCTGAGCTTCAGTCACAGACATGATTCCCTCCTCGGGGACCGCAAAAGGAAACTGCCGACTACAGTTTCTCTGCTGCTCACTGTACACACCGCCGGAAATCTATCATCCACACAAGGGACGGGGTCAGCATGTTTCCCCTTGGGTGTTCGATACGGCGTCAGACATTACAGTTTTATGATCTGACCAGTAATTATTAGCACAATGGAGGCTGTCTGCAGCAACAAAGATAGATCTCAGCACACGGCGCATGAGGCGAAAGAGAGAAGGAGCAGATTTATAGAGCATGATATTCTCATTTCGCTCGCAGCTGTTACACTTTCTGGGCTCGTGGTTTCCCAGACGTGATAGAATTTGAATGTACGCTGCCGTACACAAAGGTCAACGCTTGTTGTGTAAACATCTCATGTAAGCATTTTGTCAGCACGCGTGTTTCAGCATCCACGGAGGCTCCTTGTAGAGACCTACAGAGGAAACGGTTTGACTGATTCGTACATTCTGCTGCTGCCTCGTGTTTTGAGAGAATATGCGCACCGAGGGAGAACGCATCGCTGGACAAGGAGGAGGACAGAAAAAAATGAAAAATTGAAAAAAAAAAATCAAGCAAAGTGCCAAAAAAGAAGATGCCAGCAGTTGTCGGTTTGGATGTTCTGAGCCGTGCTGAGCTGAGCCCGCTAACTTCCAGCTCTGTCGCTGCACATGTCGGCTCATCCCAATCCAGGGTTTTTTTTGGTTTTTTTTGTTATGGGGACGACAGCAGCTCGCAGATTAAGATGCTGTTCGTGCCCCAGCCAAGTTTCACGGAGGGTTGGGAAGAAGTTTGAAATCACACAAATGTCAATAGATGTATTTCTTTTATTTTTTAATGTTTTCTCTGCAGCTGTGTTCTTTTCAGGGTACCGTAATACATCAGCTAGAATGAGTGGAACAATAAATAATGTAGATATACTCTTTCTAATACATCCTAGAGTGTTAACCACAGCAACTATTGATCCAGGTCTCCATTAACTTAGTTTTCCTCTGCTGGTGCTGAAGTCGGACGGGATGTGCTAACAGCTGGATGAATTATTGAGGAGTCAGTTGGGCTAAATTCTGACCCAGTAAACATGGCTGTACCTGAGTGCTGTAACTTTAAATATATTGTCCTTTTAGCCCACATTGAAACAAATAATTTCAGCACACAGTGACTGCAGGGCAGCATTTCAGTTGAGGATAAGGAGGTATTACATAACTTGAGCCCGACTGGGAAAAGCCCCTTCTAAAGCACAACGAAAAGGAAAAAGACTTGTTTTGACACATCATGAATATGTACAATAGGACGTGCTTCAGACTCAAATGAACAGAGAGCTTCCTCTGTAGTGGTAATAATAATAATAAAAACATATAAACAAGCAGCACATACTGTAAAAAAAAAAAACACAACCACGATTGACACATGTTGCAGATATAAGAATAGCATAAAGCCGCCTCGAGCAACTTTATTTAATATCATTTTAATATTTCTGCAATCTAATGCGACCCAACATAGTGGACTTTCTTAAAGGATTAAAGAAATAAAATGATAATTTATCCACCAATTCAGATGCAGATGGAAAATTGAGTGGAGCTTCGCGGTCGACAAAACATTTTCTGCAGCTTCACAGCAAAGAAGAAGCTGGGGACTTGTTTTAAAACGTAAAAGAGCGACTTGAAAAATATAGAAATGGCTCCAAACGGTTCGTTCGGCTCAATCCAAGTTTACGGAGAACCCAAACTGATTTGAACAGATGTTATTTACGCCCTGTGTTGCCACTTCGGACGGCATGCAGTCTTGACACTTTTAGATTTTGGCTTTAAATCCTGATTTCCGGAGACTTGGATCACATCGGACAAGCTGCGCGGAGCCTTTTAACATTTTAAAACAAGTCCCCATCTACTTCAGCTGTTCAGGAGAATCTTGCAACACTGTTTTCCCCCTGTGAAGCTCCATAAATATTTTCTGGACTAAACTTCCCCATCAGCTTGAGGATGATGAGATAACGACTGATTTTTTTTTATTTGGGGCGAACTTATCCTTTAACTTTACATCTTACAAATATTCATTTTGAGTGGGGAGCAGCGCAAAAACACGAATCCTCACAAAGTGTCAGGAGATCTTCGTGATGTCGTGTCCGCCACCACCTGTCTGTCCTCGGGCACCTCCTGGCATTCAAACGCAAAAAAAAAAAAAAAAAAAAAAAAAAAAAATGCGTGTACTCCCCCAATCCTCCCCCTCGCTCCCCCCCAGCCAATCTGTTTAATCGATCAGCCTTGGACGACCTGTGACACTAACTAGATTACCAATTCGCGCATCACTCGCTTCTCTGCAGGTCTAATGGGTCCTGACAGTCACAGAGCCCGGAGCCCTCCTCCCACGCTCCCTCTCCAGCCCACTCCTCTCTTTATCAGAGGCGCTGCTCCGCTCCGATCCTCAGAGCAGCAGGCGCCCCGGTCAGCGCAGCTCTCTCCTGCATCTGCGGAGAGGACGGGACTCGGTCGCCTTGTTGCACCACCAACAGTTTCTTTCGGATTTTAAACCCTCCCCCCCGGCCGCCAACATGAGACTTGTTTGGGTTTTTGTTGCGGTTGCGGCTTTGCTCACAGGTAAGGTGGAAGAGCGATGGAGCTTCTTTTTTTTTTTTTCTTTTAAATTCCCTGCAAGAGTGCTGCAAGTTAGTGAGCGTCAGTTCAGGACCTTGGACAGAGACTGCTTTAGTTAAATCCCTCCTGCGATGAGAAATCTTAACATGAACACTTTTCTCTCTAATGCAGGAAATCAAGCGCTTCCAGTGGCAAAAGAAGGACAGAGAGAAGATGTGGTATGCTTTTTAATTATGAAGTTTTGCAGCTGTGCAGAAATTGAAGCCAGAAAAAGCAGCTTATTAGGGATCAGCTTCATGTTAATTTTTTTTTTGTTCCGCCTGTTGCAGGTAACACGATGCTTGGTGGAAGTCTTGTCCAAAGCTCTCTCCAAACCGGACTCCCAGCTGGATCAGCAATGCAAAGAAATCCTCCAAGCAGGTATGCAGCAGAAGCAGATTCGTCAGTGTGCATGGAGATAGGGAGCGTTGTGGATGTTGTTTATGCAGCAGGACTATCTTGGCAAAGAGCTGGTGGCATAGAGCTGTTAAGATCTTTTATTTTCATGTCAAAGAGACTAATACGTACTCAGGAGACCCTTATCCTGCATCCAGCAACTTTTAATGAGGCCTAAATATCAAACAAGTGAGTCACAATTTTGAGCTAGATGGGATTTGACCAAAAAGCTCAAGTCCAATAAGAAATCCATCGTTAGCTGTCCCTAAGAGCTAGATAAAGTGGATGTTTAGCAACCTTTTGATCAAAAGAGCCACACAAAGTGGATTTTAACACCTCTTTTGATCATTCTTTTGTTCTGTCACAGGGGTTAAAAACGCTCCACCGGACAAGAAGACCACGGAGGGGACGGCGACCAATGGAGAGGCGGTCAGAGGTCATCCCGAGGGGACTGAGGCAAAGGGAGCGGACGTGAAAGACATCGAGGCTCTCCTGAAATCCGTCGAGGAAAAACGAGAAATCCCGGAGGACGAGCGCAGCCAAGAGTCCTGGAGCCTGGGCGACGAGAAGGAGAAGAGACGCGAGGACGAGGCGGATGAAGCAGAGCGGGAGAAGAGGAGCGGCTGGAGGCCTGGGAGACACCACCAACAACGGAAGCACAAACGAGGGGAAGAGGAAGAAGAGGAAGACAACCAGCGCAGTCAGGAGAGCTGGGGGCTAGAGAAGAGGAGATTAGGCGAAGAGGAGGAAGAGGAAGAAGACAAGGAGAAGAGGAACTGGAGACCCGGAAGATACCACCAAAGAAAACACAAACGAGACGAGGAAACTTTAGGAGATGAGAGGGAGGAGCCCGAGGAAGAACGTAGCCAAGAGTCCTGGGACATAGCCAAAAGGCACGGGAATGAGGGAAAGACCACGCATCTCTCCCCACACAAGACAAAGCTCCACAAACGTGGCGAGGAGGATGAAGACGGCGAGCGCAGCCAGGAATATTGGGGTCTTGACGATGAGAGGGACAAGAGGGACTGGAGGGCCGGAAGGTTCCACCAGAGGAGACACAAGCGCGATGAAGAGCTCGCAGAAGAACCGAGAGAAGAACCAGATGATGAACGTAGCCAGGAATCGTGGGACTTTGATAATGGAAGAGACAAGAGGGACTGGAGGGCCGGAAGGTTCCACCAGAGGAGACACAAGCGTGATGAAGAGCTCGCAGAAGAACCGAGAGAAGAACCAGATGATGAACGTAGCCAGGAATCGTGGGACTTTGATAATGGAAGAGACAAACGAGAGTGGAGGGCCGGAAGGTACCACCAGAGGAAACACAAACGTGACGAAGAGCTCTCCGAGGAAGCCAGGGACGAACCCGATGAGGAACGCAGCCAGGAATATTGGGACTTTGATACTGGAAGAGACAAGAGAGACTGGAGGGCCGGCAGATTCCACCAGAGGAGACACAAGCGTGATGAAGAGCTCTCCGAGGAAGCCAGAGAAGAACCGGACGAGGAACGCAGCCAGGAGTATTGGGACTTTGATACCGGAAGAGACAAAAGAGAGTGGAGGGCCGGCAGATTCCACCAGAGGAAACACAAGCGTGACGAAGAGCTCTCAGAAGAACCAAGAGAAGAACCGGACGAGGAGCGCAGCCAGGAATCCTGGGGACTGGACAAAAGAAACAGAAGAGAGGAGGAAGAAATAGAAAAGCGCGTATGGAAGCCAAGACATAGATACCACCAGAAAAAGAAATACCACAAGCGCAGCGGCGGCTCAGAAGAAGAAGACGAAGAACAGAGGGCCGACTCAGGGGAAGACGAAGAGGCGGCAAAGGACAAGACCGAAGCTCTGAGGTACTCCTATCCTTTATCATATCTAACATCTTCTATTCCTCACTAGTTTTGTGTGTATCCTGACACCCTGGAGCACATCCCACAGTTCAAGAACAAAAATGTATACATCAAGTGGAGAAAACCTTTGTAGATGTGCTGAAACAGAAACAACTGGTACAACATCATCTTCCTGGGGCTGTTTTTCAGGTATCTGGCAGAGAAGCGCAATCCCTGGATTTTCAGAGGCTATTACCATCCTGCATGGTATAAGAGGGATTCAGATGAGAATGCTGCAACAACAAATAAGGTAGGCAGTGTGATACACATGCTTACAGCTGTAGACTAGAGGCCGGAAGAATCAACCTAAACATGCACATTAAGGAAATATGATCCATGGGTAATTTTGCATATATCTTCTTAGCCTCTTCGCACATATGTGTATGATGTATCAGTAAGCACTGACCCGACACCTCGGTTCTACCTTTTAATGTGTTCAGATGGACCAACTGGCCAAGTTGCTGAGCTACAAGATAAACCAGCTGGCAAACCACTCGAATCCAGAGGAGGCAAAGAGGAGCACGCAACAGAAAACACTCACTGCACAGGAGGTAAAAACCGATGTCACCGAATTCTGATTAGCTTCAGGATTGACAGGAGGATCTATTTGTCCACTAGACCGCTGAACTGAATAGGCGATATGAGGGGGAATGACCAAAATGCGTCACGATTGTTAACCTGCCCCCCCACTCCCGGCAGCAGAGGGAGTGCAGGGGCAGAGCGGTTGTTAAGTTAAATATATTACTCTCGTCTGCCTGACTCATTGATCCTTTATCTAACTGAGATTAGCATCATACCGTCGACCATAACTCTAAAATATCAGCAGCCTCGCGGTGCAGCGCAATGATCAATCCTGTCCGTGACGCCGAAGTAACAGACAGACGTGTAATAACACCTTTTTTCTCTCAGTCCTGCCCTCTAGTCAGTTTTGACTTGGATCTATAATAACCTCTAAATTAAATACTATAAATACTCAATTTTACACTATAATAACATATATGCTCTGAGGAGTTGTGTCATCTTTACGATCAAAGTGACAAATAGCAAGGCGTAGTCACAGAACAGCTCGAGGCACAGAGACACGCCGCTGCCTGTAGTATTCCTGTAATGAGCCTATAAAATGCTGACCGTTTGAAAGTGCTGCAGAAAATGATAATGATAATGATGATGAATAAGAATTAAAGTTAGGGTTACTATTGGGCCATCCTCTCTATTGAAAATGTAAATATCACTGACTGGTAGTGGCAAAAAAACACATGCAAATGTTCAAAAACTACAGGCAGAATTCAAGAATCTGCCCTCAAAGATTCTTCAGAATAGATAAATTTGTAAGTTTCATGTTTATTCTGCTGGTAAAAGCTTCCTCTCTATATTCAGCTGACCCAGTAAAGCCATGAGGCAGATCAAGCACCTCCACCACACTGGGGGAAATATAAGCAGCGAGGCTCATTATGGAAATCTGTAGTCTGCATGAAGATGTCAGGATTTAGCCTTCAGACCCACAGAGCAGGAGTAAATATGCATCAGTGCAAATGCACATCAAGAACTGTCCCTCACGAGCACGTCCTCGATTACATGAAAACAAAATGGAACCCGCGTATTCATGGGCAGTGACTCGTTCCACAACTCTGGCGCAACAAACAGCGAGTTTTACTGTCGTGCTCGAATCAGTTCTCCTTCACAGCTCGTCTTCCCAGCTCTCATTCTATCCGCTCGTTTGTTTTTTTTTTATTTGCGCCCTCCGCATGAGCTTTTTTTTTTATAGCTGCTGCAGTAATCACACCGAAGAACCTCGTGATTATAGCCTCCCAGAGCAATCAAAGTCATAATATACCCATTGAAAGGAGAGCAACAGCCTGAAGAGACACACTCTGAAGCAGAAAAACAAACCAGGAGGGAGGAGGCGGAGTGATTTATCCGTCCTGAGGCTCAACGACTCAAGGAATAATAAAGAAATGTTTAACCCCAATTGCCAATTCATCATATTTACTCAGATCTTTGGAGCAAGCTTGGGAAAACAAGGCTAATCTATAATTTAATTCTACTTTTTATTCCACACGTAGGGAATAACAGACTGAAACCGTTGTTATTTAGTCGCTGATGTGTAAATATTTCCTGTTTTTCAGGAGAAAGAGCTGCAGAACCTCGCAGCGATGGACATGGAGTTGCAGAAAATCGCTGCCAAATTGCATGACAACAGTGCGTAAGCCTGGACGGACAGCATTTCTTTTTGACTTATCAGTGGATTAAAAAGCTGCTGTCTTAACTGTATGTCTGCTAAATTTAGTGTGCTTACAGTGTTGAAAAATACAAAAAAATAATAAGGAAAAAAAAAACTTGGAGCCTTGCCAAAAACCTTTTATCAACTTGTTTATCATGGTATTTGTAGTATTTTGATGTTATCAAATTAATCCGCATGGGAATGGTTTTGATGTTTATATATACATGCTTTAAGAGAAACTATGAAAAATAATATACATCTGAGACAAATGATTCAAATAATTGTGTTCTGAAGAGTTTGTTCAATCTGCACTCAATAAAAAAGAGAGTTATTCTGGGACCAAACAATTATCTCGTAAATGATTTCTTGATGGGGGGAAAAAAAAAAAAAAGAAAGTGTTCACACATCAGGTCCTTTAGTACTGTTATTTTTTAATTGTGTGCGGATACAGATGTAACACACAGTGAAGCAGCGTTAGCAACTGGATCACATAACAAACGGCACTTCCTGCAGGGGTAATAACAAAAAAACAAGTGAGATTAACTGCAAAAAAAAAAAAAAGAAAAGAAATGTTCCCCTCACCTGGTCTTGAGGCATAAAAACACAAAACCTGTCTCTTACTCTCAACACATAAAAGTTTATTTCAGCAGCTCCTTACATAACACGCACACCTAAGTCAAACAGCCGAACTTGGCTTGCAGTTTACTCCTCAGCATCGCGCCTTCGCTGATCTAAATACACAAGACGGGGAGAAAATGTTCTGATGAATGCAAACCAGACACTCCGTCTCCCTTATTCCAGATGTGTCAACTCGGGTTAACAGAGAGGGAAGTTGATGCTGGAGGGGGAAAAAAAATAAAAAATCCCTATAAGCCACTGGTCATGTGCCCTCACAAGATCTGATGCTTCGGTATTCGTTCATCCTTCAGTGTCTGTCAGTTTCAGTCTCTTTGGCGCTGGTTCCTCGGCTCGCTGGGAGCCTGCAGGTTTGGCACGGTCCGTGGCAACCGTTGTTCCTGAGAGGAGGTAGCCCCCGCCCCCGCTCATCAGCAGCAGAGGATGTGTCCTGTTAGGCAACACCTACAGACACGACACAGAAATACAGTCAGAAGACATTAACTCTACGGGAAGTGCTGGGGGAAAAATAACACATCGGCCCCGAGGGGAAGATCTCTCGGTACGCAAACACATTTTCAGTCGCCGCACAGTTCATAGCTGTGAGAGAAGATAGTGGGAGTCTCTAACAATGGATCGAGGCAGAGACAAGTATTTAACTGCAATGAATCAAAGCTGCTCAATGTGGAATACCGGCAATGCGGTTCAGCCAATACAATGTGGACTTAATTGACTTTCTTCTTCTTTTCTTCTTCCTGCAGTAAATGAGGGAATCACTTGGGGCTGAAACAATTAGTGGATTGATTAATCAGCAACACTTTCAGCTTCTAAACTGCGACTATTTGCTGTTTTTCTACGTTTTAAATAACTGCAAGTTGTGGATATTCGTGGTTAAGCTACAGATGCTTGTCAGACACAGCAACTAACTCCATCATGTCACTGTGAGATGAGCGAGTTTGTCACGGCAATTTTTTTCGACTGACATTTGATCGACCAAAAGACTGATATAGAAAGACAGATCAGATGCTAATGAAAAATCTTTCAGAGCAGTTTGGACATTACTTTGTGATTTATGCCAGTCTTTACTTTGCATTAAACCCACACCGATGAATCTTTTTTTGTCCGGCTGTCAGAGGCGTGCCGATACAGAGCCGCCTCATCAAGTTAATACGGCAAACGTGTCAGTAAAAGAGTTGATAACAGAGAACACGGAGCCACCTTAGCATTTCTATGAGGCTGCGTCCATCTTTACTCTCCATTTAGTCTCAAACTCCTGAGGACAAATAATTTGGCTCATTAGCTGCTAAAAGCTCCATTATATTCACCTGCAGGTAGTGTAAAGTGTGTTGTTTTTTTTGTTTTTTTTTTTACTGAAAATGCTGCCTGACACATCTGAAAACAAAACTGACGAGAAAAGGAAGACTCAATATAGGCAAATCGTGGACCGGGCAATCCAAAACAACGAGCAGAAAGACGCCAAAACGAGAAATGCAGACTTAGGTGATATAATTCTTTATGGGTTCACTGTAAACAACTGTTTTTTAAATGACAAATTGTCAGTTTATCTCCAATTTAATTAGATTAAAGCTCATTTAACTCAAAGAAAAACATGACGTCGAATTAAACACAATATGTGATTATGAAGCCGTGGTTTGCTGATGTCATGAAGTAGCTTGGCGTCGTGGGAGGTGTCTTCATTTGTTAAACCAAAACACCACTGTGGATGAAAATCCATCTGCCACGGCTCGGACAGAAATGTTCTCGGACGAGGTGACGGATTAAAGTTCAAATCACGTTATGTTTGGTCACGTTTGTACAGTTCCTTCCTCAGTCCGCCACGTATCATTTGGCAAACGAAACGCACCGTTAACCTTGAATAATAAAATTGTCTGGGTTGTTCATCGCTGGAAACACAAATCGACAAAATATACGACAGGGATCCATTTGTTTTTAGAGTTTCTAATGCGGAAACGTTTATATTATACCTTTAAACCTTACCTGATAATGTCTGAGCCAGGTGTCTGCGAGCCTGAGGCTGACCGCACCGCCGTGTTCCTTGAGTTTATTGTAGCACTCGATAAGAGGCTGCGTAGATGGAGGGGGAGCAGATGAGAAAAAGAGTTGAGAGGAGGACTGCAGAGTCAACAAGCCGACACACACACACACCGAGCGCAATCCTTTTTGCAACATAAGCACAACGGGGGTAATAAGTGAGGGACGTGACAGGCATTGTAACTCCTTGGCAGTGACGGCGATGTCCGCAGCGGTAATGCAACAGGGCCATTTCCCGCTGGACCGCCGAGCAATAAAAACCTGTGCGCAGTGGCAGCTAATGTGGTATCTCTCTACGACAACTAATAATGCTCGTCCAGCGGGGGGGGAACATCACCCGTGTGGATGTTGCTCTGTTTAATACGGACCAGCATCATTGATCTTACCTCTTCGTATTGGGAGTAGACTACAAAGGGCCTGGAAGGGGCGAGGAACGGGAGCAGGCCCATGAGGACTGGACACGGGTGAAAGCGACTCGCTATAACCAACCTGCATGCGGGGAAACACAGAGGCCATCAAACAAACCTGTCCAACAGATAATACACAGTAAACGCTACACTTTGTTGTTGGAAATGTGTTGGTTGGCAGTATTGTAATCTATTTAATCAGTGATGCGAGTTATGAGCAGAAGGTTTCAGGATTTAGCACCTATCGTAGGCGCCGATTTCATATTTTATACGGCTGGATGAGAGTCAGTAAAAAAAAAAAAAAAAGGCTGATTTAGAGCAGTGTGGAAAATTGTGCTCTGAGGTACTGTTTATGATATAGCTGCTATGATGTCGGAAAATTCAATAGGCTAACCAGATCGATACCTGTGCTTCTGGCTCGGATGTCCCCCCTCACAACACTTCGTCCATCAATCACAACAAAAACTATAAAGCGAGTTTTTCATTTTATGTGACGGGGAAACTGCAAAGCAATCACTTTGCTCACCTTGAAAAGGGCACCACCGCGTGCTAATCATCATCTGTGATGTCAGAGGGAGGCTTTTATGGACGGACTTATAATAGTTTAATCATTCATCAGTTTCTCATCCTTGTAGATCTATTTTAATTACTGTTGTTTACTGCGTGGAGGGGGGGGGGCAATCCAGAGCTGATATTAGCAGAGGTGGAGGAGAAGAGAGGCTGATGCTGAAGGGGGGCAGAGCTGTTGCACAGGAACAGTAAATGTGAAAGCAGAAGCTGAATCTGAAACCAACCCGTCGGCATTCCTGCCTTCCAGCAGGGCAGCGGCGGCTGCCAGCTTCTTTCGTTTCTCCTCCAGCTTCACCAGTCTTTCCTGAGCCTGAAGAACAAAAACAATAAAATATAAAAAAAATAAAAAAATCTCCATTTTGATATTTCAGTCTGGCTTGTTTCTGTTACAGTATGAAGCCATGGCAGTAAAACAAAGACATGAAGATGACCTATGTACTTTAGTAAATAGTGGGCATACTTTAGCTTCTCTGCGTTTCTCCTTCTCTTCTTTCTCCTGGTCATGGCCTCCATCAGCACCACCGCTCGTCTCCATGCTCTGCTCCTGTGGACTGCCCTGCTGCTCTGCCTCGGGCTGCTTTCGCCCGTCCTCTGCAGCCGTGTTGGACTGCTTTACATCTGTGATGTTGAAGGACAAAATCCATATCAGAGGAAGGTTACAGAATAAACATGTATCATGATGAATTATTCATTTTTGTACTTCTGAATAAAAGTCTATGCACCTTCATTTAGGGTAAAAAAATAAATAATGACAAAATGACAATCAGAAGAACACAAGCAAGTGTCGAGTGTTGTAACCGGGAAATGTTTTGTTTTGTTTGGTCTTTCGGCACTGGCCTGTAACTACTCTGTTTCCTCTGGAAACAACAAGGCTATAAACATCTTGGAGAGTTTCAATAATGAAAAAAAAAAAAAAGGGTTAGTCCTACCAGTGCTGGGATCTTTGGCAGTGGTGTCTAGAGTGCCTGCCAGCAGAGCATTGACACGGCAGATGGGAAACCCATGCAGCATATCGTGAAAATGTGCAGGGAAGCCAAAGCTCTCCATACCCGCCCGGACAGGCTCGCCTCCTGGGTACATTTGGATCACTGAGCCGTAGCCTGGATGAGGAGGAAAGAGTGGGTGATTACACAAAGGGCTGAGGGATAAAAAAAAAAAAGGAAAGTAGAAGAGGAAAACACACTCTTTGTATAGAAACAGCTTTTCACAAGACCGACGTACCCCCCATTCTCTCCATGACGGCTCCGAGCACGAGGCCAGCACAAGTGTCGAACACCAGAACTTTGCTGCCTGCGTGGATGTTTGCCAGAGTCAACATCTGGGCGAGCGTGTCGTACCGCAGGTGGCTGCATCACACAAAAATTCTTTAAAAAAAAAACCACACACATCGTCTCTTTCTACTCCATAAAAACACAACTTTCACAGGCATTCTGTTAATCGGCGTGCTGCCTCACCAGATCTTCCCCGGTTCCCGGCCGTGGTACATCATAGCAAGGATGCGACAGGACGGTCTTACAATCGTCACAGTGTTTTCATACCTGGAGCGGCACAAGATGGGAACAACCGATAAAAAAAATAATTGAGCGCGCTGTAATTAATGTTAAGTCTGCAAAGAGATTGCGGGCGTATCATCAGGAGCGACTCACTTCTTCTTTTTCTTCTTGATGTACTTATCCTGGGCGTATTCCGTCTTATCTTTGAACGTTGAGCTGTTATCTATGAGATGCTGGATGATTTCCTGTGGAGCGCATTAAAACACGTGCTGTCACTAGTCTCTCATCTGTTTTACTTACTTTGCATTTTTTTTTTATCTGATGATACAAAGAGATAAGGTTCCCATGACAGCACAGAAAAACAACAATGCACTGGCCCATCTCTCAACACTATTAGACTTCCCTTTCCAGCATGTGGCCCAGTGGTTCCTACTAACCCAGTAAATCTCTCACAAAGGGTCACTTTTATTACACAAACAGGACTTCTAGGGACTGCTTTCAGCTGAGGATCAATAACAGTGAGTATTATTGGCCCCCAGGGTAATAAAGGAACATAACCCCAGTGCAACAGTGTGGCTCACTCGCATGTTTTTAATAGTGTTTTGGCCTCGATGGACGTCTATGAAACAATAAGATCAATAAGCTGCTGTACATCAGGCTTCGGCTATACAGACACAGATACTTGTCAGCGGGATTTATGCATTGTTGGATTTGCAAAGCAATTAATCATAGAATATTGCCAGTATTTCTCTCTCGTAAACGGACCCAACACCTGGCAGAGCTGCGATACTTTCCCATTCATGATTGCAAGTGCAAGGTGACTTCTGTACCTGACCCTCCAGACCTTTCTCTTTGAGGTCCTCGATGTCATCCCTGGTCAGTTTCTGGGATTTACCATCGTCTACAATGTTTCTGTTGTCTGTCCCCGCTTCTTTTGCATCTGGGAAGGAAAGGAAAAGAGACGTGGAGAGATGACTCGAGGTGAAAATGAAAGAGATGCTCACTGCATGCAATCTGGGAATATGAAGAAATGCATCACAAATCTAAAATGCCAGCAAGGAGACACAGGGGAGTGTCAGCTGCGTGGCTCTGAACATGAACGCACACCTGTGAAGCTGTCTGTGCTCTTGAGCTTCTGCGGCTGCAGGGCTCCGGACACAATCTCAAATGTGGTGCTGTAAAAGTTTCCCACTGCTCCATCCAGGAAGAACCACTGCTTCTCAAAAATCACCTTCCTGTGAGCAGACAAGACAGAAAATGTCAAACTAGCTGGTGGATTGACATCTTCAGGGCCCTTTATCAGCCTCTACAGGAAGTTCATTTGCATATGTGCAGTATGTTAATGTCAGTGCCCAGACACAGTTATCAATTAATCATCCATCACTTGTGAGATGTCACTTATAATGTAGCTAGCCCCCAGTTTGTACAGGAAATTATAACAGACAAGAGGCAGTCAGTAAGACCTGTGTGAAGCCAGTTAAAAGGTGTACTTGTGTACAGTTGTTCGACTTACTTCTTCGGTTGAATCTGCACAGCTTTGAAGATATTTCCTCGTTTCAACACAACGTAGTCGCCTTGTTTAATCCTGCACTGGGAGTCATCGTCTCCGTTGTCCGCCATTGTAAAACAGATAAACCAGCTCGCCGGTTCGCTGGGAGCTAACTGTCGGCTCCAGAGAATCACACGGACCCGCCGTTTACAAGGCACGGTTGAAAAAAAAGGCACTTAACCACCCTGAAGTCCAAGCAAAACACACCAAATTGCCGTTCCCACGTGTTAGCTTTCGTTTCCCTAGCTTCCCAGGGCGACTAAACGATTGCAGACGCCCGAGTTCAACGTTGTCGTCTGTGATTGGTTGGATGCGCGAACGCTGAGCTGTGCGGGCCAATGAACGCGAAGTGCGATGACCGCGATGTAGAACTGTAGATTTCCGAATCATCGATTCAAGCGGACTCATCGGCAGATGTATTTGCAGCAGAGAGGGGGCGCTAAAACGAGGGAAACACTGAATATATATTACTATCTTATTATTTTATGCATATTTTATAGGCTCCTAGGCTAAAACAGTGACGTTGAGCTCTCCCTTATTTAATATATGTGTGTATGAAATGTGCAGAGAGTATTCTCATTCTAGGTTTTATATTATTTGTGGCATTTAAACTCTTTTCTCAGCATATTTCAGGTTTTTTTCCACATTTAATATCACAGGGTGACACATATGGCATCTTCATATAGGCTAGTATATTACTGCAAAGATGTGGAACATATCACACAGTCACAAAATATCACAAAATATACAAAATGTTGACGATTTTTATGAATTGAAACAAATCAGTACCACATTTTTGATGATGTGCATTCGTTCTGACGCGTTACTCAGCACTGTATTGTGTTGAAGCTGGATTTTAATATGTCTGTGTAGTCATAAAATAAAAAAGCTGAAAAGCTGATGCTGCTGCTTTGCATTTCTTACGCTGTTAAAAGTTTAAAGGGGTTGCGAACATGGCAGATGTGTGAGCACGTCAACACCCGGCCTGGGTGGGTGCAGCTCATTTCCCACCATGGGTGCCACAGTCTGGTCCGTTTTATAACTGCTTTTTAAATGGCGTGCAAGCTCCACCTGCCCACCACTCGTGTACAGCAGTGTGGAGGTAGAAAGAGCCTAAGAGAGCATCCTACACTGCACAGGACTCAGCAGGGTTTTGGTCAGATTGAAACGAATGATGCAACCGGGGAGAAATCTGAAGTCGCTAGAAAGTACAATCAGACAATAGATTGTACTGTTTTCAATCTTAGTTCATAATGTATAAATCCTATACTTCGTTATAATCGTGACTGCGGGTTTAAATGTTTAAAATATCCTGAGTTCAGTTCAGAACAAGGCAGTTTGCGGTTAGATTTTACTTCTATTTAAACAGAATTTAGGGTTGTGTACTCCCAATATGAAACACATGTCATTAAAATTAAAAAGTGGAGAGTAAAAAAATAAATCAGCCATTGCAGCATCAGAACTGCAGCTGATCTGGAGTAGGTTTCCCAGCACTCAGAAGCTTTTCAGTTTTCTCCGAAAGCAGACTGGAAGTCACATCAATCATGAATGAAGTCCTTCATGAATCCAAGACATGTTCAAAGGTGGCTGTATGTGCATGCCGTACAGTGTCTGTTACATAACCATGAACCAAAAAATCCACGATTTGTTGTTTGTGAAATTACGTTTCATCACAATGAGCAACACAACAGATCGATTCAACAGTCGATGAAAACATTCAGCGGATAAAAAAAAGTGTGAAACAAGGTGTGAAATATAAAACACTTTATTGATTTTTTTTTTTACAAACATTTGTTCTGTTGGAAAAATCTTTTCACCTAAAAAAAAAAAAAAAAAGCTTAATTCTTACAAGTATGTGCTCGTTCCAAGTTTTCAAGAGAAAGGAAAATCTAGACTACATCGACGATGTTAGTTTTTTTTTTAGTGCAGTGTACAACGCTGTTACTGTTTACAGCAGGAATATAGACGACAAACATTACGCTACTGCTGTCCCGAGTGAAAAGTAGAAATTTCTCTGAGTGTGATGGAGCATTACACTTTCTTTGGCAGTGATTTGCTGAGCGTTCGGTTTTACCACTGCTACAGTAGGTTCAATCTGTGCTTTCACGTTGTAACATGTATGTAAATAAACAACAGATGTCCTTTTAAGAAGCAACAGGCGTGTATCTCGGCTCATTCTTGGCCTCCGGTGAGTTTATGGAACAGGTCTTCGTCGAGCGTCTGGTTCTGGTCTTTCGATCTCGTGGAGAGGAAGATGTAACCTCCGATGAACTCGTGGACCACCTTGCAGTCGCAGCTCAAGCAGCAGAAGGCTATCGACACGTTCTGGTCGAACTCTATGGTCACCTGTAATTAGATCAAAAAGGATTCATGTCTCTGAGGCAACGCTTGACCGAGGAGACGCCTGAAAAACCCTCGCCGATACGTGGCTCAACCGTCACCTCACCTGTCTTATCTCCCAGTTCACGTTCCACTGCTTCATGTTGGCAAACCTCCACGTTGTGACAGGCAGGCCGGTCGACATGTCCAAGCGGATCAGGCGGTTGTACGAGATCCCCAGAATCTCGTCCTTCTTACCGCCTTTGAATCTAAAACACAAATAAAACGACGATGTTATAAAATGTATCTAAAAGTTCTCATATACGTAATCACTTGTATGTGTGTTATACCTCATTATATGCACTGTACCTGACAATAAAGTAGTTCATACCGAACTCTGGGAGCGACTGCCAGGCCTGGATAAAGCGCATCTTGGCCTCCACTAGCGACAGCCGTGCTATGTTCTGATGGGCCTCCAGGATACGTGCCGTTAGCTTGAAACAATCACCAGAGGCAGATTTAGCAAACATATTTGGTCAAAGCAGTGACGTGACTCTGACGGCTGTTGGCAGAGTCGAGCGTTGCTGCGCGTAGCCCTTAAAACAGACCTGTTTGGTCTTGTGCTTCTTGCCGTAGCGCGGGGAGACAAAACACTCAGCGTTCATCTCCATGGCGTTGAGGTCGGGAGCTGCCTGACCGGGAGGGGGCGCCAGGCTCTTCATTTGCAGGAAGGACTGGATGCTCTTCACTTCTGACTTGTAAGAGCTGTAGGCCATCGTCTTGCCTTTGGAGGCCAGGATGCACGCAGCTTTCCACTTGGCGTATTGTGTCTCCTGCAGCAAAGCACACGAGAGGAGACGGTTCGAGTTACACCCTGACGCAAAAAAAGAGGCGGGATTGCTGGGGACCAAGACGTGGGCCTTCTTACATTGTCACATCGGATGTACACCTCGTTCATCCCGTCAGCGACAGGCAGCAGGAGCTTGATGCCGAACTTCTTGTCTGTCACGTTGACGTCGGGGACTACCTCGCAACCTGGAGAGGAAGACGCAGTGGCGATTTTAACCAAAGAGGCATACACAACACGAATGAAGCTGCAGTTACTGTGGCAGCTTTAACATTTTTCCCTGTGACTAATAGTAATTTCTATTTTCTATTATGTCCACAACTTTTATCAGCAAACAACGACACACATCCGGGTTCTTTGTTTTGTAGCCTTCGTCGGGGATTGTCAAATATATTATCACACATCAAGGGGAATGCTTAAATTGAGGGTTATCAATCTTCAACAACACAGAACACATCGAGAAGTGCCTCTTTTTTTTTTGTCACCGACCTCGGAGGTGAAACTGCTCTATGGGTTCTCCGTTGGACGTCTCCTTGTTCTTGTAGTAGGAGATGGTGGTGTCCTTGAAGACAAACCAGTACTCTTTGTACGGCCGCAGTGTTAGTCTCTTCGGCCTGATTAAAGATTAAAAAAAAAAGGGAAAATCATGTCTTTGTTTTTTGGCTGGAATGCACTTCATGACCTTATCTGAGTAAAAGACTGGAAGGTTTTCCCTTGTAATCAATTCTCAGATGACCATTATACGACTAAATGTAACACGAATACACATGAAAAATCTGTATAGAGAACATGTTTCGCCTGTCCTGTAAATCACCGTCGAGGCTGCGACAAAACTATCTTGCAAGCCACTAAATTAGGCTGATTTAAGGACACTAAACAGGATCAATTTCAGAGACATTATATGACATTCTACTCCAGTTATCAGTGATCCTCATGTGATGAAAATACAGGGTGAATAAAGGTGGGTTTACCTAAACAGACGGAGGGAATCTGCCAGCTCTGGAATGTCTGTAATGTCTTCCTGGGGGGCGGGACAAACAACTGTCAATTATCCAGTGTCTTCTCCTGACATCACCGTGTTAAGACATGCAATCAGCGGAGGCCCACCTTTTAAAAACAGGTGTTCCACTGTAACAGACCCGAAAAAAACCCTTCAAATTACGGTTTAACATCCAGTCCAGTCTAAAAAATATGTTTACCAGAATTCTGTCCGTGAGTCCGCCTTCGAGCGTCACCTCCAGGTTGGACAGGGCGGCCTCTACCTCATCTATTTCGGGCTCGTTGGAGCGGTCCAGCGGCTCATTCGACACAGTCAGTTTGCAAATGTGATACTGGGGGAGGGGTGGGAAAGGAAGCTATTAGTGTACGCCAGCGTGTCTTTCGTTATCTCGATGATTAAAACATCTACTTTTCACAAGCGACAAGCACGAGTCACCGCGAAGTTCTCCGACGTGACTTATGAGGATTTATGCAAGGCCGGCGTGAGTCAGAGAGGGAAAGGTTTGCAGCAATGTGTAGGTGAGCGCAACGCTGATCTGAATCACCGTCCCAACACTTTGCACAACACCAGCTGAGCGGTTCAGACTGAAATTTAGACACGGAGACGTGTCACAGCTGAAACGTCCCCACATGCATCAGGGGAATCATTAGTTCCTCAGAGCGAATCTGCCTGCTGACGAGCTCTCCTTCCTCCCACACTACTTTTCCTGCTACCCAGTCTCTCTTCTTAGTCCCGTCTTTCTTTCCGTGTGTCCTTCCGAGCCTCCCCTTCCAGTTCCCTCATGCCCCGACACGTCCTCCTCGCACTGGATTAAGCCACCAAACCCCCTCTCCCGAACGGAGAATATTCCCAGCTCCACAAGACCGACATAAACTGTACTTAAAACTCATTTCGGCCACATTAAACAGCCACTTTGGAGAAGTGTGGTCGACGGTTGCCAGCCATTTAAAATCTTGATGATATACAATGAGTGCCATGAGTTAGCTTATCTTAAAACAATTCTTGCAAGTGCTAAAGATATAGCTTTCAGCTCAGTACCTAACAGCTTTGAATGATGGGGTTCTATTATGCTGAGGATGCCGCTGTTAGCACTGCTCCAGAGATTACCAGTCACATTCATAATGGACTTTTGTAAAGTTATGATTAGGGTGATACAGTGGCTTAGAGGTAAGCGGGGAAGTCTTACAGGGTTTTGAAAGTCAGTCGTGCCTGACTGAGCTGATAAGACCACATTTCGAAGCTATTTTTATTCATAGTTTGTGTTCTGCACACAATGAAAATGCTTCACTGAAAGTAAAAGTCCCGGTTGAGTCAGTTCATCCTAGCATTCGAGCTGTTTACCCTGAGCGTGATGTCAGAGGAGAATAAACATGCACCATTAGTACTCTGAGTGCCGTTCTAGATCTAGAATAATGTGTGCTTGGCTGCGACGGCTCGTTGTTCACCTGTAACGAAGCAAACATCAGCATCTCCTCCTCCGTGCAGTCTATCTCCTCCAGCAGGATGGACCAGCGCGCTTGTTCGTACAGCTGGGTTATTCTGACAGCGTCGTACTGAAACACAGGTACACTCGGATTTAATTCAAACCGAAGCCCGCCCCGTGCTTATTTTCAGGGCGCTACAGGGAAAAAAAAAAAAAAAAAAAAAAAAAAAAAAAAA
>OMLP01028210.1:85285-112465 GCA_900302685.1 Spondyliosoma cantharus
CTGCCAAGTGTTACAACACTTCAGGAGTGTTAGCATAAGCTAATGTGTATTGTTACACACACACACACACACACACACACACACACACACACATGCATTTTAATTTAATTGTACCCGAATTTAAAACAAATGGACCAAAAGAAAATTGCCTTCATTGAAATAGCTATAACTAAAAAAAGTTGAATAATGAAAGCAGTTCTTTGATAATGATGATAGTCATAATATAATATACTTTATTTAGTTCAGTCTGTCACTTGCTAGATGGGACTGGCTAACCATTCATTAATGGACTGAAAGAAATTTGTTGAGGCGTTCAGCATTTAAACCTTGATGTCAATTAAACATATTAATGGGGCAGTCCAGCAACTGTACACATAACGGTGGGTTTACCAATCAGCCTGTGGAAATAGTACAGGTTGCTTTGGTACTGATGAGAGTCAAGAAAACAACCTTGTGATGTCATTATCAAGGATATGGAGATGCCAGTGGGACCTCATTAAAACAATGAATGGTTGTTAATGGCAAGACACAACTCATTTTTGATCCTCATTGAATTGTGCTATGATTTACAGATGTTTATTAATTCAAAAGATAACTTTGCAGGTCAATAAAGTTGCAGCTTGTTGTCAAGATGTTAAAGTGAAACCACACAGTGAGCTACATCATCTCACACAATGTATGCCACCAATACCAACATGGCCGGCTCTACAGTTATTGATTTTGGTGAATGTTAAACCAGCATATCAGGGCTGTTTCTCCATTTCAAGTGGATGTAAAAAGTCTGGCCTGCAACATGATGAATAATGGTTTACCTCAGATGAATCAGCCCACCTTCTTGAATGCCCACATCTTGCCCAATGAGTAAATCAAGATGAATCACTTGAGCTTGTCTTTTTCGCATGATATTGCCAGCTTATGAAACTACAATAACACATCAGTAAAATTGATGGCGAGCATTTTTATTGTCTGTACAGATGGTGTTCTACTGACAAGCAGCCAGCCACTCTGAAGTGTGGCCAGTTTTGTATCTTTTTTTAACATGTAGGTGTATTTTCCTCTGCAGTTTGTGCACGACGTGGACTTTATCTTCTGTCACCGCCACTTGGTCATGGGGTGAGCCCGTGTGGGAAGCCTGCCACCCCCTGGTTTGTATCGGTAAGCTCATACAGTATCTTGTTCCCTTGGCTGGAATGTCAAGAGCCTTGTGTATTTAAATGGAAAACATGAATTGAGATTTCAGGCGTTTATTAAACAACATGATGCAGGCAGAAGGTAAAGACTGCGTCACATTTTTAAGATAACTTTCTGTTTTTTAAATAAATTCCATCCTCCATCTTGTGAAGGATATTAACTTCTGGCCACATTCACCTTTGAGGTGAGTTACTTAAAATGCAATGTATCATAAACTTTTGTCAGGCATCGAGTGCCTAAATTACATAATTTGCTTTCCTTTCACATGATTTAATTTTACGATGCACACATCCACCGGGTGTGAATTAGCTCACACTCAATTTAATCTCCAATTTTGTATTAAAAGGAAAAATGGAGAGTGAAAAAGAAGGTTTGGACTCTTTGAAAACGTCCATGATATTATGGCTGCCCCCTCCAAGTCAAACAGTCCAAAAGTCTGTTATTTAAGTCTCGGTAGACAAATACATTTTTAGTTGATTAGTCATTTTAAGGTCGGTTAATGGGCAATAAGCTGTTAGTTATTAGTCATGCTGGAAGTGGAAAATGATGTCATATCTCAGGCATCCGGGTAATATTCACAAATACCTTATGTTCTGTCTGTGTTTAAGAGATCCCTCTGCATGATTGCAATTATCTGCAGAGAGAAACTTTTAAACAATTTGTTGTACTTTTCAGATAAACCAACCAACTGATCTATAAAGGAACTCCTCAGACTGTTAGTGAAGGTGTTACTCTCGCAGAGCCCTGTTGCTGCCACATAGTGGCGCCATTAGACCATACTGCAGCTGGAGGATAGAAAAAAAAACCTATGCTTGTGAACCAGTTTTAAGAGAAAGGTGCTTCATGTCTTTGGCGTAGAAACGAGCCACTGTTTGCTGTAACTCTGTAGTTCTTTACATGTGTGTTTGGCATGGCACTGAACCATAAAGGGGCTGAAATGGACAAATGGAAGCAAGCAGGAGCTGGAAACTAAAGCAAACACAACATCAAAATGCCCTTTAGAATAACATGGTAATACCATCTCAGGGGATGTCTGGAGTGGTGTCTCCTTTTTTGGATAGGATGATGTCATACTTTATTGATTAAGTGGGAAACTTGTGTCTTTATTTGTCCCATCCAGGGAAGCCAGATGCCAGAGTCAGCTGCAGAAGATCAGCCTCAGAAATGGTAAGGAGTCTCAGCTGCGCTCTCCAGTTGAATGACAGTTTCTTTGATCGCTCGATCATTTTGACCACGCCCTTCAGATTAAGTGTAATGAACATGCCTGCGAGCCTGTTGAAGCTCTCCGTTGCAGCCGAGTGTTTAGCGCTGGCACAAGAGGTCGTTTTGAGTCCTTGTGTAAGAGAGGAAATGTAAATTCCATGACAAAAACAAACAAATAAACCCTGGCCCTCATAAACTGTGTCATTGGTGGACAGAGGCATGGAAAATAACATCATCTGGACCTGTCAGGCCTGGATGTAGTACAGACAAAGTAACACCACGTCCATGTCATGACACCTGTGCTTCTAATTGCAACATAGTCCACACAGTCCAAGTTAAAGGAAGGGACAAATATCATCATAGCTTTACTGCAGAGCCTGGGAGAATGATAAAATGTAGTCTTTGAGGAGTGATGAGGAGAGAGAAGGAAAAATTTTGGACTGTGGTTTTAGACACAATAAATTACATCGACTGCCTGAAGCGGGTCTGAACCTACTTGGAAGCGGGTGGGAAACAACATCTGTAGAAGCCTTCGCCGGCTTTCTGTATTTATGGAAAGAGAAACCTCCTGGTGACCTGGGAACACGCTTACCCAATTAGCAGCCTCGCCGACGGATCAAATGGAAGTGAAAACATTCACTGCCGTGACGGAGACGCATCACAATGCCCCATTCATGCTGCCGAGCCCCATGCTTTTGGGGTGAAGTGGTGTGCGTGGGGGTGGGGGGGGGTGTTCGTCGAGGGATGTAGAGGGAGTACTGAATGCAACAAGAAACTAACTTACCTCACCACCTTCTTTGACGTGTCGATGGAGGCCTCATTCATGACTTAATACGGCTTCGGAGGTAAACACTGTTCAAAGGTGTTGTTTTCATAAGGTTACCGACCACTGCTCACTTCGCCGTTCCACATCCCCTTCACCTCAGCCTCCTACATCCCCTCGGACGCTCCCACCTCTACAACCCAACGAAACCTCGGCTCTTATCCTGTGGGACTTGGACTGAGGGGGTCAGGAGGCCTGAGAAACAGCAGTGGAAGCTCTGGGGGACAAAAGCTACCCTGCCTTATGACCTGTAAAGTGTTACAGCTCTGATTCATTGTAACTCTTTGAGGTTATGCTTCAACAAATGATTATTTTCATTAGGGATTAATCTGCAGATCAGTTTTACGATTAATCGAGAAATCATGTAGTCTATACAGTGTCAAAAAAAATGTTTCTCAGAGCCTAAATCGATGCCTTGAAAGTCACTATCTTGTCCAGCCAACAGTCTCGAACCCAAAGAATCTCATTTACTATCATAAAAGACAAAGAAAGCAGCAAATCCTTGTGTTTCTTATTTTCTTTTCTGAAGCGAACAGATTTATTCTTAGGCCACTGACCTCCGTAGCTGCCATGAAATTCCTCACCAGTTTCAAATAGAAAAATAAAAGTCAAGAAAGGACATACTGCACCTGGCAGGTTATTTGTTTTACAAATGTCAGTATAACATGAAATTCGGCTGTGATGACAGTCAAGTAACCCAGGTGTGATGGTCAGAGGAGGATGTATGACTTTGAGGAAAGTGATTGACTAAACACGGGCTGTATGTGTTGATAACAGTGCCCATATTTCTCTAAATATTACTAACCTTTCCTCAGATAGACTGTGTAGTCCTTGCACTGCAGTGAAGGCTCAGCATAAAGACTCTTTTATTTCTAAAATTAATTGTTTATTTATATGGGTGGAGCCATCGGTGCTTCAGTAAAAGGCGTCTTACGTCCTTGCTTGTGGATGTTTCCATTGAAGCTTATAAAAATGCTACCAAGCCAGGGCTGATGCAATAAAAGTTCTCAATAGAAAAAAATGAAAGGTTAAAACATGCAACAAAGTTCATGCATTTTCAATTAGATTAAAACTTTCCACACAACACAGCCAAGACTGATATTCCCTTTTTTTTTCTGTTCACCTCTGCCTGCATGGAAACATCTGATAGAAATAAAACTTTTCGTGGTGTCAGGTCAGATAGCCATAAATACAGGTTGTCAGCGCAGTGTGACCCTCACATCGAGAGGAGAGGCTGTTCTGAACTGCGGTTTGGAACAGGATATCACATGTTTAAATATTGCACTTCTTTCTGAAAAGTGGCTACTGTAAAACAACTTCCATTGCAGAGTATCGCTTTACCTGTCACCGGCAGTATTTCATCCCTTCGCTACCCAGAGACATAAAAGATATAGATGAACACAGCCATATGGAAAGATGGTGATCACTCACCTCAGGCAGATACCCTGCTACTTCAAAATTGAAAGGAAGAAAAGACAGATTTCAGTCATTAAGGTTGATAAGTTCACTGTGCTTTTTGTTGGCAGAAGTTGCAATGAAATGCTGTCTCTCCAATCGAACTGTCTTCAGCTTTCCTTGTCAGTTTTAACAGGTGTGCATGAACGTTTGAAGCAGCTGCCACTTTTGTTCCTGAGTGAATATCAACGTGTTGAACAAAGCCATATGCAATGCTGTGACATTTATTAGTTTTGTCAGAGCACACAGGGACACAGTGGGAACACTGCCCATGTTGTGTTCAAGATACAACACCGTTCCTCGCTGGTCCTGTATGCAGAGAATGTCGGGTCTGGATGTGGCCACATGTAGGTGTTTAGACGCCATCTAGCCACGTCCTGTGCTGCAGAGCAACGTGGAAGAAACAGCCCTTGACAGTGGCCTTGAAGTTGCCGTGACTAATCTCACAGGTACAGCGTAGGAGGAAGCGGGGCGTTGTGTTCCTTTCCTCCCCACATCAATTTGCCAACTGGTTGTGAATGGGTGCCATTTTGAAACATGCAAATGTGGGTAGCCTCTGCCTGTATCAGCTGATGCAGGTCAGTGTTGTTTTTGGCTGGGCCTTAAAGGCCTGAGGGGAGAAAGACGTACTGAGAGTTAGAAAAGGTCGCATAAACTCTAGCGGGATTACTTTACCAACACTTTCCATGGCTGAGATCCTGTGAATGGATCCATTGTGGGGTGGGTCTCTGCTCGCGGAAAGCAAACCCTGTCAGGATCCAGTTCATTAGCACCTAGTTTACTGTTTGAAGTTAGTTATTTATCCGGTGTCTAAAGGGGAACCCCGTTCAGACATATGCATGTGTGTGTGTGTGTATCCATGCGCAGGCATGTAATGTGTACTTGTACAAACGTACAGTACTCATAGGATCTACAGGGGGTTTCCAGAGCAAATTGCTCAAGAGCAAATAAAACTTTCCATGGCGCAATAAAATGTATGGAGAGCGAACAGGAGGGACATTGGTGCCGCTCTGAAGGTGGGAAACAACCTTGAGAATTTGTTGAAAAAATATATACATAAGGGTTTGATATATATATGTTCTGACAGCCACTGACCTCGACTCCAAATAAAAAATAGTATCACAAGCATAGGAAGTTAGAAACGTTAAACAAAGCACATCTATATGACATTGTTATATTTTTTCCAAGAGTCACGCTTTTCTGAGAAATGATCAATGAGATTAGATTACATAATTGTAGCTCTTGAATATGAGATGGAATTGGTGTTAGTAAACAGTGCTTGAAACGCTGTTTACTTGTGGAATAACACTGAAGCAGCAGTGGTCCGTCCTCCTCCGAGTTATTCTACTGTATTTCAAACTATCAAGTTTGCCTGTGTGTGTTTTCTTTTTTCTTTTGTGATGTGTTTGTTCTTTGGAAGGCGTCCCTGGGCCTCTGGTCAGACAAAAGTGCCGCGTTGAGCAAAACCTCCACTCCACTTTTATGGTCTGTGTGGGCCGTCCTATTTGTACATGCTTAGAGCAAATTAGACCAGCAGCTGCGCATGGCCGTCCCATTCCATGTTGGCTTTTCATGATAAAAATATGCTTCGGTAAACCTCGCAGCTTGGATCCAGAAATACGCAGCCCGCTTCTTCTGGCACTGACACCTCTCCCTATTTACAATCAGCGCTTCCCCTTTTCCGGCACGAAAAGAGAAAGACATGAAGAGACGGAGAGAGACAGAATAGAGGGGTGGGAGTAAATGAGAGGGGTGGAGAGAGAAAAAGAGAGGGAGGGGGTGCAGCAAAAAAAAAAAGAAAAAGAGAGGGACCACCTATGCAGATGTTTTCCACATGTAGAAGGAAAACAAGCTGCAGCAAGATGAGTATAAGGGGAGAGGGAAGAGAGAAGGCTGCACCTGTTGTGGGGTGATGATCTGGCCACGGGTGACATCAGCCCTCGTAACGTGTCATGCTGCTTGAGTCATTAACCAACTACAAGCTAGTGAAGGCTCTTTGTACTTATTTCAGAATGATATGTTCTCTATTTAAAGAAAAAAAACAACAAAATATTGACAGCATATTTTTAACGTAGAGTGATTAAAGATCGTACACTGTAAACTAGTAGTTCTGGTCTAATTATAATCCGTATGTTTCTCTAAAATCTTTCCTCCCTACATCTTGAAGTACTCCGAATTGAGATCACCTCTGTGTATCTGGACAGGACATTTACCGACATGAGGTGCACTTTACTTTTTAAATTTTTTAAATCAATATTACGCACCTGCCTGCTTTTCCACGGATCAGTCAAGTCTCCCTTTATGTCTTGGGACAGTTGGGAAAAGTGGTGGGTAAATATAATTTCAGACAGTGTGACAGGAATAAGGAATAGTCCCCGCACGGAATTGAGTTCTTAGGCTAATCATCCATGATTACGGCCTTGGAAGCCAAAACACACTCGATGTGAAAGAGGTTGTTTTCATCTGCGTGCTACAGCAGCACGGCCGGCTGACAGAGTTACCTATTCTCCCGAGGGCTCTCACTCTCCTTCTGCCTCTGTTGGACCGGGCCCGCAGCAGGTCTCGTGGCCCTCGGGGACTGTCCTGGGAGACCTGGACAACATTGGCAGCATGCAGCTTAGAGGTGTCATTTCGCCGCGGTAAGCTATGGACAAAAGCATCTCTTGTTGTCGCAAGCTGTATGTGGTGCTGCTTTCCCAGCCCTGTGGAAAGGAAAGGACAGCCAATGACCAATGCCAAACAAACCTGCTCCAGCTCACCTGTGCAGGGAGTGTGGAACTGAGTGACCCAGATCTGGATGGAAACCATTGCAAATATTTCCCAGCAAGGTCTGTGGAAGAAGCATTTAGCGGGGCCTCTCAGCAGGGAATTTAACTAACTGTAAATGACTCTGACTCCCTCCAGCTTGTGTCATCTGTTCCTGAGAAGTAGTAAACAGTCGGTTTGCCATCAAACCATCAGTGCATACCTCAACGCGATGCAAGGTGTGGATTGAGTTGTAATGAAAATCCAGTGCCTGCCACGATTTTGTGTTTATCTCACCGCCCGCTGGAGAATTTATTGCACGGCAGAGTAAATAATGAGGATGACAATGTGATTAGAAGCAGAGTTGTTGTTGATGAGCAGCGAATCTGTTTATTGCCTTGTCTGTGCAGTGCTGCTGGCAAGTCAAACCTCTTTAGCCCAGACTACAGCTCAGTTTAGAAGCGTAAGCCATGCTGCAAATATTTGGCTTGGCCACAGAAATTGAATTATATTGGCACAGAAAGCCTAGAAATAAAAAACAGCAACCTTGGGAACAATTATGCAGAGTGAAACGTGGTTAAACCAAGTGCTACTGGTTTTCTTTTCCATCCAAGAGGGAAAAAAAAAGGAAAGGTCTAAGCAAAGTTTATCTCCCTTAATAAATATGTTGAGGCATATGTCCTGGCAACGGAAGTAGAAGCTATAGCTCATTTTTGTAGTGTTGTATAGCTTCTTGGTGTTACATGCAACCTTAAAAAAAAATGAGCATATCTTCCAGGGAGCCCATTCAAGTGAACCCAAAGCTGTGGTGACTTGATGGTCCATTTCAACCGCAGATAAAAACCCAATAACAAACAGCGATTAATAGAGGTTTTGTCTGTTTTCTCAGAACATGCTCTGACAGTACAATAAATAGAATTTGATATAAACAGCAATTATGCCTGCATCCACAAATAAATGATTAGAGGATGATTTAGGTAGTCATTTCTTTTTTTCCGCTGACAGAGAGGCGAGCGGTATTGCAGGACATGGTTGATAACACAGATTACATTGCTTTTACGCTATGTAATGGAATCATTCCTTGTTGTTACACATTACTGCAATCTTGCATGTGGCAACTTTATCGTGGCTCTGTAATGTTTTGGGCCGTTGAGTGTCCAGTTGGATTAAATCGTCACCACCTCTAACAGCCAACTGGCAAACAAGTACGTACCTTCTTTATTTGGAGAACCTCTGGACAGGATGCACAGACTGAGTTGGCGAAATAAAGGATACACAGCTATACAAATCAAATATAATATACAGTATGTACAGTACAGTACAGTACAATACAGTATATAACTTAAATATGTTCACTGGTGAATCTCCAAGTACTAAAGGATAAAGGCTAAATCTTTTGTATTTTTTAATAGCAGTCTTGTCTGTAAACAACATTTTGAACCTGCCAACTCTTACTTGTAATGCTGTCCAACTAGAGACCAGATTTTTTTCTTCAATATTATCTAACCATGGATTATATGAAATTGAAACGTCTAGAGTTAGATGTTTTTGGAAGGCTGATCTGCTGGCATTGAACATTTAAGAATAATCCCAAGGACCGCTAAAGCATTGAGTGTTTCATTTGGATCACGTTATGAATCCTTGAGCTCCACTCCCCCCCTAACCACAGAGAATGGGGTTATTGGTTTTTATGATGGCCTCATCAGTCAGGCATTGACTGGGTCTTCTCTCATTAGCCATTGAAGCCCCACCTGCAGAACACAAGAAACACAAACTCCATTGCTCTCATTGACACAAACACTAATGCGGCTAGCCAGCTAACTAGCTAACCATCATGCAAACCTTTAAGCCAGCTTTGTTTGCTCACAGCTGAGGCTCAAAAGAAAGGCAGGACCGGTGCAGAAAAGGGCCAGCTTTGACAATTTTCACACAAAGGGAGCACTGTTGGCTAACAGTGAGCGGCCTGTTTCTGGGAGGTTTGCACTGTTCCTGGGGCCCATTTCATGGAACAGTTAGCAAGGCCAAAGGCAACCCGTGGACCGGAGTGATAGTTAAGGCCTTCGGGGCCAAACCTGGGTCTGGCCCTCTGGCTCTACCCTCTGTCCCCCACCCAGTTCAGAGGCTTTAACAAAGCCGCCCGGGGACGCCGGGTGCTGCAGGTGTCCGCTCATAAAGACCCACATCACATGGGCTGGTGGGCTGACTGACTGAGTTGGCATGTGCGGGTTATTTTTTTCCCCCTCACAGGTGTTGGGAAAATCAAGACAACAATGAAGGGACATACACTCAGTATAGACCAATTTTCTTAGTTGTAAAAATGATTGTGTATTTAAATTTTTCACTTTGTTTGATTAAGCAGTGAGTGCTCTATCATTCAGTCAGGTCAATGCTGTCGATGTTTTTGTGGTGCTTTTACATGTCACAGGTCTGTGTGTGGATTTATTAGGAATATAGTCTGCATCAGTGGTCTGAAGTGTCAAGGAAGGTGTGGTTGAGTTATTCACGTTAGAGCAACAGTCCAGGCAGTTATTAATTACCATAAAAAAAAAACAACCTTCAGCTTAAACTGCTTGTACTTTCCATCGCTTGGAACTGGGCTTTGGCCAGATCATTAATTCCTTTCTACCGCCCCTCCACATTGTCATTCTTTGACTGGATACTTCCTCCAGCTGCAAGGGCAATTGCAACAGCTATCGAAGTGAACAGTCTCTGCCTTCGTTTGATTTAGCCTTAATGGGACGGACAGCCCAGAAATATGGCTTGCGTGGTGAGAAGGGGAAAGAGGAAGAAAGCTTGCGAGTAAAGACGAGAGAGAGATTAATATCCAGGCTTCTCTCCTCCTGACCACAGAGTGGGCATAAAGAGCCCGGCGCCTCATTGATGTCAACCCTAGCTGTGCCTGTCCTGTAGTTTTCAGTTTGGTTTGGACAGAACAGGCGGCCTGGCCTACAGGGGTTGGGAGGACAGGGCCCAGGGTTTCCCACATCACTCAAGGGCCTCTGATAGGCGGTCACACAGGCTGGTAATGACAGGGGGAGAGATTTAGTATTAAAGTCTCCTCTGCTGCCTCCTCTGCTCCTGTCTGACGTCAGGCCGTTAAATACGGGGATGAGAGCATGGCATGGTGTATGGGGAAGGGAGTTAGACCTGTCTTAAGTATATGGCTTTGTGTGAGAGAAGCCTGGCTGGCTTCCTTTGGATTGTTGCTAAGGACACAAGCTGTACACAGCACAGGGGGAATTTAAGATCACAGTCAATCATTTAAGGGATTTGCATCTGCCATAAATATGAATTCAGTCAAGGTATATGGTGATAAGATTGAAGGACGAGGGAGTTCCATATTCCAACATAGTGACTCATTCTAAGTGGTTTGTAATTCACTGGGTGGACTCTGGGTTAGCAATACAATAATGCCGGCCAAGACTACCAGTAAAATTATTCTTTGTAGTCCTGAGTTGTACGGAAGTCCTGGCTCGCCATATTTTCATATTTTTAACCACTATCCACATACAACACTGAGAGGGTTTTTCCCTGGTTATTTGTAGAGCATTTGAGTTCATGACTAATTAACTTGGAAAGGCAACTAGATGCCTGGATACTGTTTTGAAAAATGTCATATACTCACAAGTAAAAGACCTCATTGTCTTTGCCAGTTTGCAACTCAACCGTACAACCAATACCCAAAGCAGCGCAGCAACATTAAAGCAGCCGATTGCTGCACCTGCATCCACAGATCATCACACCATTGTGGCATTTAAAGAAAAGGCCTCAGTCAAACACGCCCCCTGACCTTCTCCAGCTAACATAAACTAATTAGGCTGGCTCTGAAAGGAATGGCCCGCCATTGGATTAATCAGCCTCCACAGATCTGGACCATGCAATTCTCCTCCGGCCAGCTCTCCCCACTAGAACCTCATTATCTCACGTTTTCAAAGGAGCGCCATGGCGAATAGCAGAAGGGACTGAAGGGATGGAGAAACGGAGGAGGTGGTGGTGCAGGAAGGGGCTTCCCCAGTTCCTCTCTTCTCACATCGGACTCAGAAAGGAAATGTCAAGCGTGAAGCTCTGAGAGTGGTCAGTACCGCTCAGTCCAGCAGGCAGCACAGAGGGGGCCTTTGTCCACCATCACTTAGCGCCAATTACAGCCCGTCAAAATAGTTTTTCTGCTGTGGGGCGACGTGTTAATGGGCCCGGAGTTGGGTGTGAGGAGCGACCTTGTCCACACACACCAACCAGGGGTCAGGGGTTAATAGGGCCCCTCTGATGTGGTGGATGAGATTTCTGCAACCTTTAGCTGGCGAGGGAATGCCAGGACAAAGCCTGTAGAATGTGATACAATTAGGCGGACAGCTACCCATCTTGAATGGAGTTGGTGTGTACGAAGTGGGAAGGCTGCATTAGCCAGGAGCAGATGGGCAGCCGGACGCTAGCCAAACAGGTGCCGCGGAAGGTCAAAACCCCTCCCAAATGTGAAAGAGGGCCCAGGTGAGGACACAAACGCCGGCCAAACTCAGGGCTTTATTTGAAGTGAGCAGCAATTAAAAATCCTGTTGAACAAATGACTCCTCTGGACACAATGAAGGTCCCTTTGTACTTGTGAAAAGGTCAGAGACCTTCCAGTCTTCTGAAGCATTTCCCGTCTCAATCCTGAACCCATGGAGCTGAAGCTTGGATTAAACAGAGAACAGGGCCAATAAGCCTGTGGACCGCCCTCAGACAAACTTGGAAGCCGTCTACTCTCCCATATGAGAAAGTGTACTTGGCACAATTGTCGTCTGACCTATAGTGTGTTTCCTGAGCAATCAGTGATTATCTGATATAAGATGAAAAAATGTCTTGGCAAAATGAAACGTTCATAACATTGAATAGTGCTACGTGTGCCTGGTCTGGGCATGTGAGCACAAAGCCAGGCCTCCGTTTACACCATAAGTGTGGGAACAGAACAAATGCCAAACTACCCATGGGCCCACAACACTCTGCCAGAGAGAGCTGGAGTTTTTAAAAAAAATACCCTACACCACACTGAGCAAATCCAACCACATGCAAGCCTGTGGGAACTAGCGGATGACATCTATCCGCATATAAATACTCTCAGAATACTTTCTGGACTTTCTGGTGTACAGATCGTTTCCCCCGAACCAATCCTCTTGGAAATAGTAGTGGTGATCTGGACCCCAGCTTCATCTACTTAATGTTGAAATGAAGGAGGTGATTGAACTCAGCCTCCAAATTGGATTTGTTTAATCTGCATCAAGTTTGAACATCCTGTGTAAACACAAGCGTGTGCAGATGCCGGAAACGCCACGGCTGGAAACGTAAATGCCCGTGGTTGACTTTGGCAGAGACTCAGAAGAGCAGAAGGGGGAATGGGGCCTGGACAGAGGCTGGAGGACGTCCATTGTTACTAGAGGGTCAAAGGCTACTTCTTCAAGTGAACTGGTATGGATTAATTATGGGTGACACGGTAACAAGGTTTAAATAGAATTTTTTCATTTTTAATCATTAAAGATAAGCAAAAATGCCTCAAATTGTTGTTGTTTTTGTTATTGCATAAAGTATATCTAGAGCGAGAGTCTTATTAGACTCTGGGAACGTAATCTTAAACTTCTCCACATAACCTTTACAAAAAACTCTACTTTGGCAAATGATGTGGAAGCAAAATTGAATAAGCACAAACATAATTAAGAGTTCATGTGTTCCAGTCAAACAACCCTTTGGTTAGACTCTCATTTCCTTAATAGCTTTGCAGCTGTATTTCACCCCCGCGTTAAGTCACAAATCATTGGCAACCAACGTTGTTTCTTTTGCCTTGTTTACCTCAGAGATAAGTGAGAATATGACTTTGCCTTGATAGGATTTATTTCCCTTGCAGCAAAGGCTGCACCCCTTCAAGCCCAACTCATTAGGGAGTGTGTTTTGGGGAAGGGGGGGAGGAGAAGTGAAGGTCACGAGAGGTTAATTCCAATCGCAATGCCTCCTTGAAGCAGCATGACAGCATGTCTCCTCTGCTCACAGATTGGATGAGTTCTTGGTGATCAGACTGGCCTGATTACAACGTGTGGAAGATTGAGTCGTTCTCTAACACACACACACGCACGCGCTCACACACACACATACACACTTTTCCTCCTCTTCCTGCATATGTATTGTCTTCATTATTTATGGGATTTGAACTATGTGTGCATGTTTGTTTACAGTAAGTTTATTCTGTATAGTGACGGCTGTCACTAAAGGATTTGTGGTATTATCTCTGCCACAACAAAGACTTTTCCAATAAATGCAATTCTAAACCCAATTTGGATGTTTTGACAGTTTCACTGTTTTATGTGATTTATTATGTTAGATGTCTGGCAGGGATGATATGTGATTGTGCTGCCCTTGTTCTTGCTGTTGTCTTTTATTGTTTTCATCAGCTCAAGCTGACGTTTTATGAGTTATCAAAGCACTACACCTTGATCTTGACGGAAGCAAAGAGAGCAAAGGGGAAGAATGAAAGAAAATCAGCAGAGATGAGGGAGACAAAAGGAGTGACCACAGAGCGGTGAAGACATAACAGCAGAGAAAAGAAAGAACGCTGGTGAAAAAGAGAGAAAGACTGTGAGACAAAATGAAAAATAAGAATGAAAGGAAGAAAAAGGGAAACAAAAGACAGGCGAGAAAGAGTGAGATGTGGGCCATTCATAAGCAGACTTCTCCAAGGGATCTCAGGCCAGCACACCTGCTACTATTCACTTCAGAGGAAATAGACACTCTGTGGAAGAGAGGCTCTTGGCCTCGGGACAAAACCGCTGCAGCGCCAAATTAGAAACAGGAAGGACTGTGGGTAAGGCTCAGATTAAAAACGCACTCCCCACATGGACTCAATATACTGCAGCCCTGATCCCGCTCTGGAAACCCAAAACCCAACTGCACTATTTTATGTCCCAGTCAACAGAACGCCCGCAGTTTGCACAGTGACAGTACAGAGATTCAGTCCAATGTAAACCCCTGAATGTTGGTAAACTGTGGCCGTCTAAATGCTACCCATTCTAATGAGGAAAATAAGTTTTATGTGTACTTGATCAATTTCCGCAGTCTGTGGATACTTAATGATAGTGCATTTTTCACCAAGACTGCTTTGTCCTAAAGACGTGACGGTATACTTTGTGTGAGTCCAGTTATGAGGTTTATGTGGATGTCAAAGAAAAAACAGAGTTTCTCTCGCAATGGCCCTTTTTCTGGTCTACACCATCCATCAGCACCAGAACCAGATGAATATGACGCACAAGCTCACACTAAAAGCGAGAACGTTTCCCACAGAGAACCATTAGAACTGCTAATGTTGTCAACAGGCAGCGAGCGAGACCTAATGATCCATAACGCACTCTTTAAAGGAGCGAAACTAGCGAGCGGTCTGTGAATGTACCAGAAAAGGAAATTAATATTGATATATACGTCTGCTGCCTTCCTCGTGTGACCCTGCATTTCCTGCCTGTTCACGTGCACACACATTCAATCTGAGGGAGAAGAGAGTAAAAAAAAAATAAAAGGTTGGTTGAGTAAAAAAAAAAACAAAAAAAACATCTTTCGGGCCAGGATAAAGGAAAAAAGTGTGCACTCATTCTCATACAATATTTCCATTTACTCATGGGCCTGTCCAAGTAATGTGTTCCCCTCAATCTATCATTTTCACTGCGGTCACTGATGGTAGAAAGGCCGACTGTAATTATTCCTACAGATATTGAGGACATCTAGAGGTTGTTTCTCCTCACTGGAAAACAGAACTACTCCTTTCTCATAAAGGTCAAGCTTTCATTACGTGTAGCTCAGTACGGATACACAGAAGGATTCCTACCAGTAATTGAATGCACAGACACAAGGAGGCAACAAAAGGACATATTTATATCTAAGAAGGAGGCAAAGGGGAAAAAAACATCACAATAATCCATCTTTGGGACTGAGTCCATGTTCCATCTACCACTGTCCCTCTTCCTCCCCCGTCTTGTTTGATGTGCCTTTCCACTCAGAGCGAAGCCTTTGCCTCACGGAAGAGGTCATCGCGGAAGCTATGAAGGGCGGCATTCACCGCAGGTCCTCTGACTGATGCTTGAGCCAGGCATGCTGATGGATGTACACACGTAAACACACACGCATGCATTACGCGCGTTATGCCAGACGGGGAGTGTGCTCAGCGGCTCGGCTCCGAGAGGAAAACCTGCCATGACATCACCCAGGGGAGTGCAGGTGCAGGGCCGTGACAGGAAGTGAGTCACAGGAAGCTTGGTGAGGCAGACTTTGCCATGCCACTGACAGGCTGTGGGAGAGCGGGGTGAGGGAGTGTGACTTACACCTCCTCGCTGAGCTGGCTGGAGCCCTCCGGTTGTGGACCTGCTCTTTATATAAACATGCCTCTCTCATCTCCCTGTGCAATCAGGTTGATGAAGCGTGCTTTTAAAATAACTGACGGGTACGGAAAAAGATTTTTTTTTTCCAATTGCCACTGGAGAAGCAGTGTTATAAAAACAATATATAATATTCTCGGCCACTTTTTAGCGATTGCACAATATTCAACATGGTTATTACTCACTTTGGTGTTAAGCGTTTGTACACAAGGCATCTGGTCAACAGGTTGTAATTGAGCATAGAGAATATTATTACCATCCAGCTGGTAATGTTTTCAGTTTGTGAGTCTGTGTGTGTCATTATTGCAAAATGTGCTCCTGATGATACCTTTTGTAGCAGAAACTAACACAGAAGCAGTTCTGAGTATTTTGCCAGGTGTTTATATTTGGGGTTGACCGATATGGCTTTTTTCGGGGGCCGATACCGCAACTGATTATTAGAAATCAAGGAGACAGAAATCAAGATTCAGATTATTCAGTATTCTATAAGCTATTAATCGGGACGTGTTGCCAAGCAGATAGTGTTGTGGGTCGGACATTGTGTGAGAGGATGCTGCATCAGAGCCAAAGTAGCACATTTTTAAATGAGTTTATTTTATTAGCAATCTGATTGATTAGAATCTAAGAATATTATATGGAACAGAAATATAAATGCAACAGTACATGCTCGGCTGCTCGAGACTGTATGTATATAGATTTGATAATAATCCGCAAAATAAGTGTTTGCAAGCGATTCATCTGAAAATTTCACAGATGTGGATGGATGGATGGAGAAACTGGGTAGATGGAGGAGATGGATGTTTGGAGGAGATGGGAAGTTGGAGGCGATTGGGAAGATGGAGGAGATGCTGTGTGTGTCCTTGACGATGGCAGTCCAGTGGTTTATCCAAAGCTTATTACGCTAATGGGAAAAGTGTGGGGAGTGGATTTGTCCCATACCACCCAGGCAAAGAGAGCCTTTTTCTCTTCTGGTGCACTGCATCTGGAAGTGGCCTCCTGGTAATCTGCTCTAAGTACAAAAGGTTCAGCACCAGCTTGTTCTCATAGACCACCAAGTGAGGCCCCGAACTCCATAACAGGTCTCCTTTCATAGCTGAGGATCAACTGATGCTTGGTGGACTGGGTCCCAGGCCTGGAGCTCCCCAAGGTGCCGCATCGACACTTTGCAACTCGGGACACTGATATTAGTGTAAGCATTCTGTAATCCCAAACCATGGAGACGTGTAGCACGGTCATAAAGAAGTCAAACCTTCCTTTATCTGTCTTATCTACATTGAGACCAGCCAAGAGGGGGAGATAGGAGGCTATGTTGTGTCACCCAGACAGCTTTGCAGATGGGTTGTTGCCATCTACTGGTTAATGACAACTAAAAGGTCATACGTTCATACAGCCTGCCTACAAAAAACTTATTTGGAGACTGCATGAAAGTGAGGTTGATAAATACATGTGTTGTGTTCTAATGGGAGGAAGTAGGAGGAAAATATTTATTAAAACTAAAAAGAAATTTGTCTCTCTGTGTCAGCACTTCCAACCATCGTCTTGAATGGGACTAAGCCCAAGATGCAGCAACAATGCTCCTGCAAAATAGTGTCGGGGAAACATATTTTGCATGTGGGGAGTTGAAATTGCTAAATCTCCTCAAAGGGAAAGGTATCAGCTGCTAGCTTGTTTAGGTTCATACCGTCAGCGACCAGTTTAGTGTTAGGATAATTTCCGAATTATAGCTTGTTGGTTGATAGGTCGGACATTCCTGTTGTAGATTTCCTTTGTAGATTTTAAATATTGTAATACAGTGATTCAGTATCTGTGTTGGTTTAGAAAAAAACAGAGCTTTCTACGTTTGTATTTGAATGAGAGAGAGGGAGTGTGTGTGTGTTAGTGTGTGTGTGTTTCCGTTTCACACTGTAGCTCTTTGGCATTATTCACCGTAAGCCTTTCGCCTGCTATCTGTCATCAGTTTTGAGCTTCCTTTTCTTTGTCAGCTACACGCAAGAACATCACCGATTTTGAAGTTGTATGCGCGGTAATGCACGAGATTTACTGTGCCTGAGATTGACATTTATTTAACAGGCATGCTGGGGGATGTCATGTAGCTCCCTTTGATTGATCTCTTCACTTCCTGCTACAAAGATGGAGACCGCTCCCGTAACCACACAACCCCTTTCAAGCTCGGGGTGTAGGAGACGCCCTTCGGCAAGGTTCCAGGATCAGTCGGGTTCACCCCTCCCCCCGAACCTAACTGTAACCATCAGAGGAGTAAACACGACACTGACCTTAGATCAGTGTCTAGAGGCAAATCCATCGTAGAGCCTCTTTTAGAAGCCCATATGTGGTCCATATGGAACTGCTTCCTGTTTCCTCTGTGGAAAGTGCAAGGTACACATCCTGAAGTCCATTCCTGTTTGATTACAGTATAAACGTGTAAAATGAAATGGAAAATGTATTATCTTATGGGTGATTTGCCCAAATCATCCAGTATTTTCTCTCACTCCATTTCATATTGTTTGGTCTAATCAAAACAGTGAGAGAGAACAGGATAGGGAGAGTATTGCACACCGTGTCCAGATATCACAAGAAATGTGCAAGTTATTTACAGCCCTTGGATAAGAGATGAACAGCTCTGATGTTACAAGGTCGTTGCTCCTGCTGCTGCCCCCCATCGGCCATCGATAAAAAGCGCGTGGCTTGAGGTCTTGTCCATCCTCTAAGGTTTCATTACCTTGTTCTCGGGAGTATCATAATGGCAGACAAGGCTTTTAACTCTACTATAGCTTAACTGCGAAACTATTCTGCTGTGAGTGTAAGGCTATATAATGGTCTCTTCCATTGAATCCCAGCCAGTGGTAATGATTTCAACATGTCAGTCCAGGCAAACTGCACTGTGATTGCATGGATGATTAGCTCTTACAGTAATGGTAGCAGCAGAACATATTTCAGGAGCAAGTAAGCGATTTTTTTTTTTTTTTTTTTAGCAGTGTTGCTGTCATATCCTACATGCCTTTTGTAATGGGAATGTACAAACACATTTGACAGTCAAGACTGGTGCGTTTGTTTGGCTCACAGGTATGGTTTAATCCATGTGTGTTTGCACGTGTATTTATGTGCAAGTGGAGAAATGAAAGGCTAAGGTTGTATATATGTAAAAGTACTATCATGCGTGCAATCATGGAAAAAGTAATTTCCATATTTGCTCTGCTCCTGAATCTGTGGACGCCCGTCTGTTTGATGTGTTCAGAGCTGCAGCACAGATGCCACAGTCTTAGCTATGCTGGACGTCATCTCACTGGCTGTTCTCAGAATTGAAAAAAAACAAAAAAAAAACACACGATGTGCACCACCTCTAAAATTAGTGTGTGCAGCACATGAAGGAGAAAAGATCCAAAGTTAGAAAAAGACTCTTAAGTGGCCACTGTCTCTCTTCACTTCTCTACATATTCGTGTCCCACCTTGGTACAGAGCCAGTTAAGATCTCGCACAGTGACTGAACCCTCTGTTTCATCAAAGATACACGGCACGCCACATACTTTCCAATTCTGGGCCAGCCAGAAATCTGGAAATCTGATTTTAAAACCCTTATGATTTGGGTTGTTTGGAGCTGCAGATAGTTTTGGTGTGGTTTTGCTGTGCACCAAACAAAACGAGCGAGCCCTGCCACGCTAGTCGGTCCCAGCTTCCAACTGTAATGCTCGTCAGTTGTGCGGCTGCTCTGTTGTGTGTTTGTGCGTAAACAAAGATGGCGAAGGACACCTTTAACAGATTTACCAGATGTTCGCGGAGAAGGAAGGGGAAAATCTGTTTTTCGGAGAGTGACTTTGCAGAGGTCTGTGTAGCAGGTGAAGGGAATCCGTAGCCAAGAACACATATCTCACAGTTGTGCTTTTTATAACTAAATCGTGGAATACGCAGTCACACACAGACTAAATTTTTAGCGATTCTTTCGTGCCATAAAATAGATGGTTGAGGAGTCCATGTTCTGCATGAGCTGGATGAAAAGAATGGAGTCTGTTCTCAGTCCCAACCAGTGGCTGACCGCACTTGAAGTCGCTCCTCCACGATGACGTGATGAGCCTGGAAGTCAGACCGTAATAGCAGAGATAATAGGTCCTTATTACTTTGACCCCTGACCCTGTTCTTAGTGAGATGTTTAGGAGCGGTCCCCGAGGAGCTGTCCGATACTAACGCGCCTCTAAAATGAGACGCCCCAGAAGCCTGAGAAACAGTGGCCAACTCACAGTACAACTGGAAACCAATTCAGCTGGGATGGGGTGCAGGAGGGGAGTTTCAGCAGCGCTACCCATGTGTCACCCACCCTGGGAGCAGTATTTCCACCCAACCCAGCGCAAGGTTTATGGACTTGAACTTTAAAGGCAAACCACTAAATCTAACGCTGTTTTAACACAGAAATTCCCCCAAAACTTTTTTTCGGGTTAGGCCTTTAGTGTTGATTTTGATCAAATGTTCATTAAGTGTGCCAGCAAAGTGACTTCCTCCTAAAGTCCATTAAAATTCTACTGCTACTGGCGGAGGTATGTGCAGCCCATGTGCGGGGCTGCGGTATGGTGGGGTCCACGGAGGAGAAATGGACACCAGATGGGACCGAGGGGGGTGGAGATGCGAGGTAAAATAAAATAACACATGCTGAAGATTGAAACTGAAATGTGGAAGGAGGGGGAGGAGAAACATGTGTGTGTGCACGCCTGTGTGTGTGTGTGTGTCTCGGAAGGGTATAAAATAATTGGATAGTTGCATCATCCTGGGTAGACGGGTGCCGTACACCCTTAGAGGATAAGAATAGGTGACCAGATATGATCTGAGGCACACGAAAAAAAAAAGACGTGACATGTGAATGTTTTTTACTGCCTGCGAATAAAGTCTCACGGCTCCTTCTAAATGTTTTGATTTACACTTCCTATATAAGTAACAAGCGTATCTTTGTTCGATGCACATTTGTTTTTGAAGAGAGCCCACCAGGAAACCCTTGAATAGATGATTGAAAAAACAACCACGTTGGTTTTCCATGCAAGCGTACGCATGTGTCTGAGATTGAAAACCAACATTCCACGGTCCCAATGTGCTCTCACATAAAAAACATTCTATTTAGAGCATTTTGAGCTGCCTTGTGATCCCTCCAAACCCTTTTCTAATGCAAACACAGCAGAAAACGCAGTCAGTCAAACTCCACAAAAACTCTCCCTCTCTGTTTCTCTTCTCCCTCTCATTATCTGATCTGCTATTGTGGCTGCACTATAAATTTTCATCCGTGTCTTTCTGGAGGAGCTCTAGTCGTTTCAGTTTTGGTCCAGATATCACGTTGTTTCCATTGAAAACATTGCATTATGAGGATATTGACTCAGGTGTTCATGCTTCCAACTGTCTTTCTGCAACACATGATATATATATATATATTTTTTTTTTTTTTCCCAGCCAGCCACCCCCACTGTCTTTGTGAATAAAACATGACTCTTAAGCTGTTTTTAGTGTCAGTGTTCAGGTATTGTATGTTGCTGTTCACTATCTACTGCTGCTGCTGCTGAGTAGTTTTGTGAAACATTCCTGTATTCTCTTTTTTTTTGTACTTCAGTGCTGAAGACATATCAGAGCCTTATGACTCAGAGACGACAAAGAAAGGCAGCCGAACGTTGAAGTGGGGAAGAATCTGTCTGAGCATGTGCAGTATGTGGACAGGTGCAGGTGTGTGTTTGTTTGTCTTTATTAATTAAAGTGCCAGTAGGCTCTTTTCTTGGGAGTCTATTGGTGTGTCTGTCTGACACAGATTGCAGTCTTTCAGTCTCAGATCTCATTATAAGCCTTGTGCCCTGTCAGACAGTTCTCTGATGCCCTGCAGATCAACGTCTTTTTTCCTCTAATAATATCGGCAAGGAGCAGAAAAAACAGGAGTTAGCATGTAGCCGAGCTTTCCCAGGGATCTTTGCAATAACATGCAATGCATGAAAACATGCTCTGGTGTTTTTCTAATCCTCCCATGGGAGTCTATCACATTTGTGGGCTTGTAACTTGTCACTCCCGTCCTTTGACCCCACAGCCTCCACTGCAGTTCATTACACCAGCAGCACCCTGACCCGGCTCTGTCACTTTCTTCTCTACGCTTCTGTTGTTGTTGGTTTCTAGTTACATTTACCAAAAGTGCTTGGTCTGCCATCAGAGTAGTGTGAGCTTCTTGTCATGCGCTCTATTTTTGCAGCTAATTTCTGTCAGAAATCGAAACTCTGTTATTCGTGCCCGCCACACACACGTTGACCCCCCCTTTGACAAAGACACATCAGCATTGGCTCGTTCACTGGAGTTGATCTTGGAAAACTAGACCGACCACGTTTTTTTTTTCACGATAAATACACATTATTTATTTACAAATAAAGTGGTTATAATAGAAATAAATACAAAATAAAAATCTGAGCATTATACTTCATGTGGTATTGCACCCATTTTCGAAATGTACATCAGAAATACATTTTCAAAACCAGTAAAGGAATATTCCTCTGATTAAAATATTTATTTTTCCCAACTTTACGTAGACATAAATATATTCATATATAGTTTTTTTTTCTTCTTCCACAATAGCTCTGTTTTGTCTTTCTTTCATATAAATAAACGTCTTCATTGGGAAACCGGGTGTCCATAATAACCTCTGATGTCTCTTTCAGTCTCTCTTGCCCACTCTCTCTCCTTCTATCAACAGCAATGTCAGTTTCTCACCGGCAGCCACAACCCTCCACCACCATATCCTGGTAGTTTTTCAGGATGACCTTCTCATATTCATCCAGGTAGAGCAGGGAGATGGGGCTGAGGTCAGTGGGCACGCAACAGGCTCTGGGGATGTTTGAGTTGACTGAGTTGACCAGCGTCTGCACGATGGCATGATTGGTAGAATTGAGGTGGTCTGCTAGGGGGAACGGACATTCCCCATGGCAATAAAAGGCGTGGTAGCCAGGGGGCGCCACTATCCACTCGTTCCACCCCACATCACTGAAGTCCACATACAGGGCATGCCTCTTGCAGCTGGCCTTGTGCTGGTGCTTCCTGCGTTGTTTGCGGAGCGCCGCCTGACGTTTTTCTCTTGTGTGGAGTACTGAGTCCCCACGGCCATCATGGCCATACGTCACCAGCAAAGGCCGAGCCTGAGGCCACGAGTCCTGGTCCTGGTGCAGGGACCGGCTTACCCTGACGTGCCTACTTCTTCTCTGGGTATGCTCCTCAGCCTTCTCCCCCTCCTCTGGATGAAGCACCTCCACCATGAAGCCATGGTTGTTGCCTTTCCCAGAGGTCCACTGAGATACAGCGGGGCTGACGTCAAAGCTCTCCCAGCGGCTCAAAGAGTCCTGCACTAGCCGTGTGTCCAGGAGACGTGCCAGAGGCTCCCCACCATGAGTGGCAGGAGCTCCAAATAACTCAAAAATGTTGATACGATGGAAGCCGCCAACATGAGCACTATCGCTGGTTCTGTTGTTTCTGGAGCTGCTGTTGTTGGGGGTCGCAGCTCCCATGACCTGATCCCTGTAGATACGAAGCTCTGCAGAGGTGATGAGCTCCTCATCGGGGATGGTAGTGAGGTTGAAGTAGAACTGCTGGGTTGTCTTGCCTTTCAGACTGGCCAGGGCCTCCATAGACTCTACAAGAGACAGCACAGACACAAACAAAGTGTTAGAACATTTGGGGTGAAATGCATGCCGAAAAAAAACAAAGAGTTTGTGCATGGCACAAGAATGAGACACAACATATATGATTGAAGTCTTGTTGGCTTCATTGGTTCGCTGTGAGCAGAGAAACATTGGCCAGGGATGGTTTCTTACATGCTTTCTCCAGCTCTCTTTCTCTCACTCACACACAGTAAACCACAGCCTTCTTTCTGTGCAGCCAGCCAAGCTGCCACGTGGTTATATTGGGCGGGTGTTTGCCATTGTCACACAGGCATAACATACACATCAACACCGCATGACTATTACTCAATAGGCAAATTCTCACCAACTACGTCACACCGTCATTAGTGACATGCTCATAAATTTACCTGCTGAAATTGCGGAAGATGAAAGCAGAGCGCCACCATCTATCGATAAGATCAGACACACTAGATTGGCGGCCTTTAAATGGCACATTTGCCCTGAGAGGATTTGCTGCAGAGCACAATTCCCACAATGGGTGTACATGAAGAGAAGTTGTACCATATATTGAAATATCATTAAGGATCAGTACGAACAAAGAGCAACATGGAAATCAATAGAAAATTGATTACCCAAAAGTTGTCAAAATGCCAACTGTTGCATTAACATTTACAGCGCCGGCAGGCTCTGACATATCACTTTTTATTGTTGCAATCTGAGAAATAATCATTCTTCCTTAAATTCATTACCAAGAAAAGAAAATGATACTGTTTATATCTTAAGTATTATTGAGTTAAAGTCTGGAGTCTGGAGATGCCATCCTCTCTAAAAGTTTGAAACATCCATTATATTTGTCCTGAGGCGTATGAAAGTCATCCACACAATACCAATGATCTTACATATATATAAGTGTAAAGTAAATGACAGAAATGTTAGTAAAAGCTGCAATTTTCTTTGAGGCAGCCTCACTTTGAACTCTTACTTTATGAAGTTCACAGATGATGTATAGACACACGTTTTAATCTGTTTGGTGTGGTAAAATAAACACAAACTTTGAACTCTGCGCTGTTTCAAAGGAGGCATTTAGGAAATTCCACCATCTCATCCTAAACCTCCCTCCAGAGGCACAAAGACCTCAATTAGGCCTATCACTCCTCATTTGATGTGGGAAAGCCCCCTGTCTCTCGTTCCCTCTCCTCTGTCCCCAATCCCTTTTTCTTCCTTTCCTTCCTCAGCTCCCAAATCCCCTTCTCCCTCTGTTCTCTCAGCCTCAAATCCTCTTTTCTTTTTCTTTCTCTCTTTTTTTTTTTTTTTTACTCCTTCTCTGTCACTCCTCCTCTGTTTCTTTTTTCACAGCGGCGTTCTCACTCTCCCTGTCTTTCTCTCCTCCAGGAACGGCTGTGTGAACAAGTTGAGGCTTGTCAAAAACGTGTGAACCACAGATATGAGTGTATCAACATTCCTAATGTCTTTTTGCGCCGCATGCCAAAACTTAAGATAAAGGCTAATGCCGGGTCATTCATCACGGACCTGACTCTGGCAGCCACTTCCTGTGTAATAGTGGAAATGTTCTATTTGGCATGGAAAATGGTTATTTCTGAAAACTGATAGCAGTGAAACTAATTATCTTCGTGAAATTAATATCAGCAGGCAGATGTGATGAATGATTGGAGCTGTTTGCTTTGATGTGCTGCACTTACATCTGTAGATACATGCTTATTATACCGAGTAAGCCATCAATTGCGCGTCTCCTGACATGGGAAGACTAACAACCCGGCAGCTCTGTTAGCATAGGATGAAAGAGCCAGGGGAGCGTATGTAAACACAGTCTGAACACATTCGTAATGGCCGGTGGTGTCAAGGTGTGTGCTGGCCGGGCGCAGAGGTTTCCAGTAGTGGGCAGGAGGCAGTCACTCAGCTTTGGCTGCCCGGGCCAGGCTTGTTTGTAGTGTGTCAGAGTAGCCACTGGGTGTCATTGCACTAGGCCTCTGGAGAGCACCCAAGCAACCACTCAACCACCCCTCTGACTCACCCCTGATGGAAACTTCCCCACTCAAACACTTAGGACTCTGTATAAGGACTCTGTGCAGAGCCCCTATGGACTCAGTCGCTTGTATGTTGTAAAAACTGGAACATGGGCCAGAGGAACGTGAACGCTAGATACAAGAATCGCCATGTGTTTGAGGGTAAAAGTAACTTTTTTTTTTTTGGTCACGCATAAATCATTTTAATATCCCGGCCAAATGCACCACTCTGTTGCCCAGCAGTCCAACCTCATATAAAAACAAAGTTATTTTTAAAATTCCACCTGTTAGATTATTTTAGACGGTTTAAAATAACCCACAGTAACATCGTAACGTCCGTATAAACACAAAGTGTACGTCTGGTGAACTAATGCCCCCCTTTTTCCAGGGTCTACGAACCTTCAGTGGGAGTGAGCCTCGTTCATCTGAGCGGCACAAATGTTGCTTGCCAGTAAAATGAAATTAAACTGAAACACTGAATTCAACAATAAGCGCGTATCCAGCATATAAACTAAGTGAGCAATTATGGTGTTATTGGAATGTGCGTAATGGCGCACAGCGCGGAGAGAGAGAGGGAGAGAAAGAGGGGTTGATTTGGAAAGAATAAGGAGCGCGGCCCCTCCTCTCCCCCTGCACCGAGCACTAATTTCAGTCCTGTTAAAAATGACTCAGAATTCAGTCTGACACGATGACTTTGTCATAATGCGTGTTAGTCTAATGTCATGTCGTGTGTTATTGAAGTAACAGGGCGATGACTATCACCTGCGCAAAGGCACACCGCCCTTTATCCTGCTCCTGTGGTGCGTGTCTGGAAAAACTGTTTTCAGAGCCCACGCAAACACCATCAATTATTAAGAAACAAATTACCCCAGGGATACCACCGCCCCTTGATGTTTTTCTGAAGCCTGTGACAGCTGCGCCAGGGGCATGTTTGGTTAAAGGTTGCATCACTACTTGTACGAGAGTCGATTCGATCGTGCGCGAGATGCTTGTTTGTAATTGTCTCGCCGACTTCTGACGAAGGGGGAAAAAAAAAAAAATCCCAAACGTATTAAAGCGATGCAAATAACTCGGACGCGTGTCACCTGTAAATGACTAACGCTCCGTAAAACGGCGAAGAAAGACTCTGAAGTTCAGTCTTGACACTCTGAGTCATGTTTAAATATAGGTTTGGGTTGTCTGAGGGAGCCCAGGAGCTCTCCGGCTGACAGGTAAAGGTATGTCACTAATACATACCTTCATGGTGAAAGCTTCTAATCGTGTTGGCCTTGCTGGCGGCTCTCTCTGCGTGCTTCCCCATGCTCTTGGGTCGTTTCGTGCTGTGGTCTCCGTTCGCTGAGTGCATGCGGTAAAGGTCCACCATGTACTGCGGCACCACGGCTTGCTTGCTCGGCGTCGGCCTGCGCCTCAGTCCAAACATGTTGAGAAGCCGAAGCTCAAACTCGTTGAGGAAGCTCTCCGACTGCTGTGGGGTTTGCTTCCCAGATTCGCTGTACTTCCTGCGGCCGACCTCAGGGATAAGTCCCGTGGCACCTTCCAGCAACACCTGAGCGAGCAGCAGTACCATGAGAGAGCGGACCACGGCGACCATGATCAGTCAGTCCCTGCGGAGAAAGTTGTTTTTTTTCTGTCAATACACTGGTGCTGAGGTATTGACATGTGGCAGACACAGCAGGGGGGGTTTCACTGCAGCATTCCCCAAGCTGTGTGTGTATGTGTGTGTGTGTGATCCCCCCCCCCCC
>OMLP01028214.1:0-19224 GCA_900302685.1 Spondyliosoma cantharus
TTATTATTATATATGTATATATATATATATACATATATATATATATATATACATTCATACATACATATATAAACAGAATTTTATTTCACAATTATGACATGGTAACGTTGTGATGTTTGGGCCTAGAAAGCAATCAGCTGCTTTTGTAACTACATCATCGAGCAGAATAAATGTGATAGTAATGTAATATTTAATAATAATATAAGCAGTTCAGGAAATGCTAAAAACACCCCGATGAGTTTTGGATGTTGGATGCTCATCTCTCTGCTTCCATTGGGCTCGGAGAGCTCCACAAGCTTCCACCCTCTCCAGCCTGTGATCTTCCATGAACAGCCACACCTCCACCCCCCACTACCCCGTGACCCCCCTGCCAGGTGTCCTAAGGAGGAGGGCCTTAACGAGGTACCTTAACGAGCTGTCTGCCTGCCGCCTGCTCTCCACTCCAGGCTAGATTCAGAGGAGATGAAGAAGAAAGGAAGAAAGGATTTGACAAAAACAGAAAGAGGAAAAAAAGAAGGAATCAACTTATTCTCTCTGATTTTGTTTTAGCACTTAAATCTACTTAGAGTTTAGCAGCATTAAAATTGCTAAAATGAATTCAAACAATTAAAAAATGATTGAATGAATTGATAATTACATTCAAAATTATATTTAATGAAATGTTGGGTGCTTCAACAAAATCAAAGTGTGTCTCTTTGTGGTTTCCATTTGTCTGATTATTGATCTCCTTGGGGATGCCAAATGAATCCAAAATGGACTCTTGATTGTTTTCAGAACTTTTAAGGTTTCGAAGTAAAAGAACAGCAAAAAGATTTACAGTGATGCTTGGAAAGACAATCAGAATGTTGCCGGGGACAAAGTCCAACAAACAACAAAAATGCATCATTATGGAGTCCTAGAAGTGACAAAAATAACAGACAAATTAAAAGTTCAAGCGAGAAACAAATTTATAACAACGATTTTCAAAATTAAATCAAATTAAATCTTTTAAGGCTGTAATTGATATTGATTTTATTGATTTTATTTTTGAAATCCTTCAAATTTGGATATTCAAGGGTCATTAACAGCTGAACAAATGCGTTATTAACAAAACCGTAAAAATAGCAATAGGCTTTGAAGTGATATTTACAGACTTTAGGCTGAAAACATAAGTAGCCTCATTTACATGATGACATATGATGAAGATTAAAGTACTAAATTATATTTGAAAGCAATTAGTTAAAGAACAAAATTGATCTATTCTGACTTTCATAGGAGCAACAAGGAAATTGTTACGAGGGCAAAGTGTAAAATGTGAAGCTGGTGGAGGATTGAACATGCAAAAATGGAGACAGAAAGTGAAGAGTTGATCGTATAACATTTTTATTTTTCAACTCGTGTATTCAGTTTTACATTTCAAAAGCTGTTTATGGGTTTTGTCTCTTCTGAGCCTCCGTCCAACAGGACAATCTGACTGGTGTTCCCATTGTGTTGGTCTGTCGGTGGTGTGGACACTGTGTGAAACCTCATATCTCTAATTACATTATTTTTTAGGACACCTAACAATTTTCTGATTCAAAATCAGTTTCATCTTGGATTGTTAAGTGAGATAATACCTGCCCATTCAAAGTGGCTGCATTCAACAGTTTTGTTGGTGAATTCTTTTTTTAGGAGATATGAGGTTTTGTGGTAATGGCTGCGTTCTTAAAACTTTAGATTTTTGACTGGAGTTCTGTATGGAGAGCTTGTATTTCTTCCTCTTCATTGATGGTGTTTACTTTCTGTACAGAAAATGTGTTTTTCTGCATGCAAGACTTGACTTTGTGTTTTGTGTTTTGGCTTCGCCCTCTGCTGCGTTTTGGCATTCGCGGCTGCCATGTTGTTTTCCAGCTCTCCAGTGACTTGACTCTGACTTGTTAGCTTTGTTAGCATTCCTCACTGGGAGCAATGGTGTCTGCTAGCCACGACCTAACAAAACGCCAGCGGTGCCGTCTTTGATATTCTGCGACTTTTGACCCGTTGTGTTCGTCTCAGAGGCTTTAGCAGCTTTTTACCGTCAGGAGAATGTAGAACTTTGTACAATCAGATTCTTACTATGATGATAATATTATAATTCTCGATATATCGCGTTTGTATATTTAAAAGCTTTTTAATGTTTGAATCAGACATCCAGTGCTACCGTTGTGTGAATCACCCTGTAGAGAACACATTGTGTATTATTAGCTTTATTATTTTTGTTAGTATGATATGCATTATAGCGTGTGACACAAGTTCCCTTAGCAACCGCTGAATGTGTTTGCCACAGCGCCGCTGCCTTTTTTTTTACTTGACATCTCTTTGCTATTGGGCGTCCCAGCTCTGGAAATACTCAACAAACCGAGGAGGCTGAACATCTGGTCAAAGGTCAACTTGTGACTGTTTCCAAATGACCTCTGACCTCCAAAACTTGAAAGTTGAAGAGAAAAGAATGGGGCCTTTTTTTGATGATGTCACTAGTTAAAGGGTGGGGCTACAGTAGGGGCGGAGCCTGCTACTGGTGCTGTATTGTTTGGTGTCAGTCTTAAGCTCCACCCACTAACAAAACATTTTGAGTAACTAAGTATTAGTATTAGTAGTATACAGTTTTGAGGGACTTGTACTTTACATAATTTCTTTCTGGTTGTTGCTACTTTATGCTGCACCACACTTCAGAGGCAAGGAGATTTCATATAAAAACATACAAGTGATAAATTTATCAGAAATATGAGACATTGTTAAAGATTAAAGCAGGTGTTCTGACCCTTTAAGGCTTGAGATCCTTTTTAAATTTAAAGTGAACTCAATAAGGTGAAAATGAACAGAATAGACAGATAGCTGTGTTATGCTAACAATAGCCAACATGCTAGCTGTTTTTTCTGACTGGTATCAGGTGTAAAAATGTTTAAATTTAGATCCTCATAGGTTAACTCGCATAAAGCCATTGCAACCAATCAAAATGAGTACTATTTTCTGAGTATTTAAGAAAAGCACTTGCTCAACAGACAACAATATCTGGGGATCTTGCCAACTAGGAAGCAGAATACACCAAACACACCAGTTCCTGCTGGTATTTTTTTCTATTTTAGAAGATACTGTTCTCTTGACTCCTTAAGTTTTGCCCAAAATTCTGTTAATTTGCTGACAGCAGCAGAGATCAAGCAGGGACATTTTCTGTAACAACACAACAGATTTCTCTTTTTATTTTAATTGCCACTTTAAATTATCTCATAATGCTTTGGCACCAAAAGTTGGACTTGGGTGGGAAGTTTCCCTGAGGTCTGGCTCCATATGTTTCTCAGATCCACAGTTGGTTTTACTCTCCCCGTCAACAAATTTACCCCAAACTTGAGTGTGACCACAGTTGGGACGCCAAATGGCACCTGCAGAGTGAATGGCTGTTTTATACAGTAGACTAGTCTGTGTTTTCTAAACCTCCACTTTGACCTTTTAAGACACTTGAAAGTTTTATTTATTCGTGGTGGAAATCTTTGAGCTCTGGGGACGCTCAGATGCTCCCTGCAAATATCTGAGATGTCATTTTTTTAGAACTATTTTGGTGTGCTTGAAACTGAAGAATTCATCGTAAAGCAGATTTCACATGTTATTCCGATGAACAGATGCTCTGATGTTTTTCCTGTTTTTACCAGATGTTCAGTAGGTGTAGCTGCTCCGTATTTATCCTCATGAGTCCAAAGCAGCGACTTCCAACCATCAAGTGATTGATTCAGTCTGTGATCCAGAGGAGATGACTGATTCAGGATTTATGACTTTTTGCTCTGATTTTCTCTCAGATGTGAATGTTTCGGTTCCTGGTTGGAAGTCTCTGTTTTTAAGCTTCACCTGCAGCACTGAGAGCATGTTCACCACGGGAAGCTTTTCTTATCGACGTGATGGGAAACAGCAGGAGAAGGTCACTTCAGAGACTGCAGAAACGCTTAGCTTTGCTAGCAATCCTTAGCTGTTGGTTACAGTAAGACATGCTAATAATGCTAATAGGCTAGCAAACCATTTACCCAGGAGATTAGAGTTGTGGGTTTCTCAGCACTGATACCAAACCTTTAAATTGTTTGTCTTTTAAATTGTTATTATTATTTATTAATATTTTGCACTTGATTAAATAACAAGTTTGTTTATTTTCATGTTCTATGAGATTTAAATTAGGTCCAAGGTCTCAGTCACAGGATAATTTATATCAAAAACACTTCAAACTACATTTTTTGCTGCTAAAAATGGAAGACACATCAAACTGAGGCTTCTGTTGACTAAAAACATGATATTGATCTAATAGGTCAAGAATTAACAGGATAAAGAAACAGATAGCTGTTTCATGCTGACGTTAGCTTGTGTGCTAACTGATTTCCGCTGACTCATTACGTAAAAATTCTATATCGGTGGTTCTGGAGGTTTGGATTTGTGTCTTCATGTCCAATTGTACATAAATCCGGTGCAAAGACCTGACCGTTTTAACAAGCCACCAACCAAATGCTCAATTTGTATGTATTTAGTTTTGTTCATGCTGTTCAGTTATTTATAGTGTCAGTTGATCTCACTATAGTTTGATCAATTTAAATGTGTGCAAACATGCACTTTTTGTGGAAAATTCCTTTTATTCTTATCCTTAGTCAAACCCCAGCAGTCAATAAATGTAACTGTGATCATGAACTCTAGTACCAGCAAAACTGAAAAACGATATTTGGAATCTTCAAAAACACACACAATATTTAAAATGTAATTATTTATTCATCAATTTAACTGTTAAGTTGTATTAAGTGTGAACACACAATATGGTCTGAATGTTGTTTCACATCCCTGCTACAATGTAGATTTATCATTTAGGTTTAGAATGACAAAATGTGTACCTTTTATGTTATTTTTATGTAGATTTTTTTTGCCTAAAAACTGTAAAGTGTTATATATTTAGTCCAACAATGACCATAATCTCCCTTAAACACGTGCCATATGTGTTGAATTATAGAATGTAAACCCTGACTATACAACCATATGTCATTAAACCTCTCAAATTCCCAGAAACCTGACCTGAGGACAGGAACTCAGGTTCAGGTGCCCAGCAAACTCTGTGTAAATTTTGGGGTATTTTAAGAAAAAGGTATTAATTTACCTGGTTTCTATAGCGTAAATTTGATCTTTCTACAGTTGACTTTAAACATTGTTCCTTCACACATCAGTAGTCACTTTCACGACTGAAACTTGAGACTGTAATAGAATTAAAGGTTTGTATCAGTGTGAAGTTTTAGCTGAAGCTCTTTTGCTCTTTGAGGTAATCAATTGTATGTTCTTTGGCTTTTCCTTCAGAAACAGAAATGAAAAAGAGATAATGAATAAAATATCGAACAACAAACAAACATTCAACTTATCATTTATTTATGTTTTTAAATCAAAATTAATTATTTTCTCTTTTCTGTCTGTGAAAGTAAAATCCAAAGTTCAAACCGACTGACTCCTTCCTGTTTCCTCTCCGTCATGTTCATGCTCTGCAAAATCAATAATCAATGATCAATAATCAGCTCCTTCATATCCACTCAGCTTTTTCTACTATGATGGATATTGTACTGTACTGTATTAACTCCAATGCTGCATGCTCAGTGTGTAACAGTGTGAACTGTGTGTGTGTGAGAGAGAGCAAGAGTGAGAGAGTGTGTGTGTGTGTATGTGTGTGTGTGTACGTATGTGTTTTTAATCTTTTTTCTTTTGTAGTTTTTTGGAGTATTTCTTCTTCTGCATCGTGTTCAAAGTGTTTCTGTAAATAAACTGAGGTGGTCAAACGCTGCCGTGTGATTTCCTTTGAAGACACAAACACATTTGATGGTGTATGTGATGACTTTTTGTGCTGAATCTTTTTCCTTCACATTGAATTTCTTGCCGAAAAGCAGATGAGTCAACAAGTGACATTTTAAGATAAAGTGCAGGTAAAAAAAAGAAAGAGGCTGATGCTCAGGTTGACTCACTGCTGAGGGATCAGAGTTTGAAACATGCCAATGTTCCTTAAAAGAGATTATCGTGTGATGATGCTTCTGAGTTTGAGTCTGAGTCCCTCACTGCGATCCCTCAATCTTTTATCTTTGATTATATTAAATTGAATGATTTTTTTTGACAGCGGTGTGATAAAAATTCTCAATAATGTGTTCAGTCTCCTGAAGAGACCTGTTACAAATGTATTCCTTCATGATCAACATGTTCAGATAATTGATTCATAAATCAATTATCTGGATTTGGATCGACAGCCCTGCTCTTTTGGAGCAGATGAGACAGCAGTTAGCTTTAATTAAGAAATATCAATTAAACAAAGGGTTCAGGCACAGATAATCCTCTCCTATAGGCCACATGCTGTACATCTCCATTCAATCTCCTGTTTGTGGGCTCCTTTTAATCTCCCCCAACTGACTTATTTAAAGGAACAGTTCACCAAAATGTGATAGTGTTTATCTCACCCCCATGCTGATGAAAAGTCAAGGGAAGTTCTGTAGTCCACTAAACATTTCTGGAGCTTCCCAGCAAAACAGCATCGCAGAGTTCTCCCGAACAACTGAAGTAGATGGAGACTACTGACTGAAAACATCAAATGGCTCCATACAGCTTGTTTGGCTTAATCCAAGTCTCTGGAAACCATAGTTGATTTGAGGGTGTTGCTTACACACTTGACGTAAAGTTGAGTTCACAAACTTGAGAGGGTGTGCGCCATAACTTTTAGCTTAGCAGCTACAGTGACGGTTTCATCTTAATAAAAAGGTTACAAACGGGTGACAGCATGAACAATTTAAAGGCTCCTCTGAAGTTAAGGAGCCTAATTAAGATTGTTTTGCTGCCTTAATTCTGAATTGTATGAATTAAAACAGCCTAAATGGAAATAAAATAGGCAAAGTATCTTTTCCTTCCATTGTAGATGACAGTTAGATGACATTTAAGTTATAAAAGCTTGAAACTGTTAATGAAGCCTGGTAATGTTGGTGTGCTTGTTTCTGGTCTGATTTCAGCTGCCAGATGTTGTCAGCTGATCCTGGAAAAGTTTTGTCTGAAAATGTTGAACTTAAAGACTTAATTTGGTCCTGAACTCAAGTTGGTTTGTTGTAATAACTTGTTTGATCTCCTTACAAACAAGCCATTTAGACACTCATGTCTTCAGTGTGAATTCTGCCAATTTCACAGTCTGCACAGGTGAGGTAAGTATATAACCACAATCAGCACAACAGGTAAATCTAAATAGGGGGAGCAACATCCTTGTGGCTTTTTCACACAGATACCGATTATTAGAAATGAAGGAGACTAAAAACCAATATTTGGAACCAATTTTGACTTGCAGTAAAAATGTAAATATTTGTGTCAAGAATTCGAACAACCAGTGATGAAATAAATCTAAATACAATTTACTCAAGTGGTCTACAAGTCTTGAATACAATTTGGAGGTACTTTTACTTCCTCTCCACTACCTTTAGTTAATACATTTAGTTACTAGTTACGTTGCAGATTATTATTCTGTGTTTATAGGCAATTAATTGTGACGTGTTACCAATCAGATAGTGTTGAGGTGTCAGTGGGACATGGGTTGCATTGGAAACAAAGTAGCACATTTTTAATTTAGTTTATCTTATCGGGTTATTACCTTATTTTTCATAAGATGAAATCAATATATATTTTAACAATTCAATTCATATTCAACATATAGAGGGGAAATAATGCCTTTTTTGTAAAAAGGGTTAAAAATAAAAACATACAGGGACATTTCAAAAATCTAAATACCAAGGGAATTGGGAAAATATGTATACATAGAAATAACTAGATGAATAAGAAAAATCATGGTCATGAAAATAAATTAACCAAATGTTTTTTTTAGAACTGCCTCACAAACAAGAAAAAGACCACAGAACAAAAAAATAAATTCACATGCATTTTATTTGATTATTTTCTACTTTGACTTATTACATAGCTGGAATATTAAATAGTAAATATTGGCTGCATTAGAAAAAACAGTATTAAAAAGCTGTGTTGTTCATGTAAACACCACATGGCGGCACCAGCAGCTCGTTTCCGCGCTGAATTGACTCAACTTTGGCCCCGGAAGCGGAAATTCTTTCCTTTCTTGTTTCTGCTTCGTATAGAGACACACAGAGGTGGGTTCTCCTCAGCGATTTATCCAACTTTAATCTGCTTTATAGGTGAACATCCGATAATTTAATGTATCCCAACTTATTCTGCGATAATGTTTGTTTCTGTTCGGGGTAAAATTATTTTTCTGTGAGAAACTTCATATATGTTTATACGTGTTTTTTCTGTGTCTGTTGCGAGTCGGCGAGCTGCCGAAGCATGTCGCCATTTTAGCTCAGGGTGTTGAGTTTAGTAGCGGGAAAACAATATTCACACTTAAATTAAACCTACTACAGACTATTGAAGGAGGTACTTTGATGTGTTATTATACCGTCAGGAGCAAATCAGGTTAATATTGATCAGGTCAAGACCACATCGGTTGCTAGAAGCTAGCAGGCTAACGTTAGCATCTTGTCAAACTGCTTGTGGTCACGTTTGTTGCGCAGGTTTTCGATTTACATTTAATGTAATGTAGAACAGAAAGCGGTTCACAAAGTTGGTGGGGTTCTGAGTGACGATACGGTTGAAGCACTGCGATCAGATCCGTGTGATAGACGCAGGTGAAGCTAACATTAGCCGACAGCTTACTGATTGGATACTTGCAGTATTGTGGACGACAGTGTGTAGAATTGGAGAGAGAATAAATGTGGTCAGTGGGAAACACTAGATAATTCTTGAAAGACTGCTGGTATCTTTTTGACGGGCATTAATTTTGAAAGCTCTCCCACTTCATGTTGTGTATAACTCGAGTCACATGGTTGTGCCAGTTTGATGTAAATTGACTGTTTCTCTATGGGAGTTATGAAAGCGCTCCTATTCGGACTGAAACTAAGTGGAAGCCAAAGTTGAAATGTAGGTGTCTGTTATATTACTCATTTATTTAAAGATGGTGTTATAAAACTGGATAAAAGGATGAAGAGCATCCTGTAGTAATATTGTACAACCAGAATGTGAAAAGTTGCTCTGGGGATAGAGGAGTTTTCAATGCAGTTTATCTGCACTTTTAGAAATGTTTGAGCTTAATTACTTGATAGACAAATCTCGATGTGGAAGTACAATGAGCAAGGTGTCTTCTTAATGTAGATGACAGCAGAGCTTGAAACGTGTGTTTGTGTGTGGTCTCTCCCCTGTCAGATGATCCTAAACTTGGTCCTGAACTCAAGTGGCGTTTGTAACTTGTTTTTGTGTTTGATACATATTGGTAGATCCTTGCAGATGGATGCTGCTGTGATGCTCTGCAGCTTCAGTCAGTAAATGCATGGAAGTCCAGCTGGAAGTTCATTAGTTCAGATTCATGATACGTGCTGCTGTTTTTTCTTAACTTTGAGCTTTTCTCCATGATTTCATCGCGACTTAACCCAGCAGTAGATCAGTGACTTGGGCGTATTTTCAGGATCATATGTAGCTTTTCTTGGAGCCAAACTAACATTTCCACAAACTAGTTTTCCCCTCTCCAGGTCAGACCTTTAGCTCTTTGGATCTGTTAAATTAGTGAAATGTTTCAGCACGAGGGAAGACTATCTTTGGAACATGGAGATATTTGAGGAAGAACTCGCTGATAAGTCAGAAATAATTACGTTTTAGTGGTGTATCACAACTGACTCTAAAGCGTTGGTTCATGAAGTGTATGTGGATGGTGTTGCCTCTTTCTCATGTTGAACTCTTTCCTCCTCTTCATCAGACGATGGCTCCTCGTAAAGGGAAGGAAAAGAAGGAGGAGCAGGTCATCAGTCTGGGTCCTCAGGTGGCCGAAGGAGAAAATGTGTTTGGAGTTTGCCACATCTTTGCCTCCTTCAATGACACCTTTGTTCACGTCACCGACCTCTCCGGGAAGTAAGTTCACATTCAACAGTTCTCTTGACCAACACTTTCTCACAATTTCTCTGTTGTAATACCATGAGCTACCATACCTTACTCATGCTGCTGTCATTATTTACTTGACTGTTGAGCAGCTACAAGCACGTAGGGAAGGGTCTCTGTTGCAGCCCTGTGCTTGCAGCGCAACATTTCTACAGAAAGTGTAAATACTTCTTCGCAAAGAGTTTTCCTGTTGCAGATACTGTTCTGTATCGCAGCACCACTTGAGGAGAGCAGCTAGTCCAGCGTTAGGAAATTATTAAAGTAAACCTAGTCTTTTTTTGGGTTTATGGCCCAAACAATGTGCACATACTCGAATATCTGCGTCATGTTAAATGTAATAAAAACAAACTTACCTGGCCTTGATCTGAAACAGAAAGGAAGTGTTTGTATCTGATGTCTGTGTGCCTCCAGGGAGACAATCTGCCGTGTCACCGGCGGGATGAAGGTGAAAGCCGACAGAGACGAGTCGTCTCCATACGCCGCCATGTTGGCGGCTCAGGACGTCGCTCAGCGCTGCAAGGAGCTCGGGATCACAGCTCTGCACATCAAGCTGAGGGCCACCGGAGGAAACAGGTACACACCATACCCCTCTGTGGAACTCAAGTTTGTTTACTTTTTGTAAGTTTGACAATTTGACTGAACTTCCTGTCTGTTGGTTTCAGGACAAAGACTCCTGGACCTGGAGCTCAGTCTGCTCTCAGAGCTCTGGCCCGTTCAGGCATGAAAATCGGACGCATCGGTGAGTCGCCAACACACAGACACACATCCTTCCTGTCTGCAGGTCACTTTAAATCCCTCTCAGTCTGGGTATCATCATGTCAGTAATCACGTCTCTGTGGTAACATAGTGATCAGATATGTTTAACTCCAGCTGATCTGAAATCAGGTAGTCGAGGATTAAATCAGTCTGCGTGGAACTGCTGCTCTGACGGCGTATTACATATTTTTGTCTTAAAGTATTCACACCATTGACTTGAAAGTACTAAAACCATGCAAATACTTTTTTTCCCAAGTCAGGTTATGCACTTAAAATTTAATTGTGTGCTTTCACACCTAAATTACTTCAGTTAGAATGACGTCTGATCAGTTTGCCCACAAGTCATGTAAGCAGGTGTGAGAGCTACTGACCGACCAGCCAGACTGCGACCCCATTGAGATGGTCTCAGCCCAATGTAAAGCAGGCTGGTGCAGTTTGTACTGTGTAAGCAAATGAACCAACCTCTGGGTGTTGTAGGTTATTTTTGGATTGTTTTACTAAACTAAGCCATCAATTAAACTACTAAACTTATCTGTTCAGGAAGCAACCTTAGAATGAAATGAGCCAGTACAATATCATTTGGTAACCATGGTAACATGTGCGACAGCATATGGTGTTTTCCTGGTGGGTTTTAAGTCCATTAAAACTATGTGACATAGATCCCACAATAACTGCTGTTGTGTACAAAATGCCTTTCATCTAGTCCATTTATTGGTTTTCATGACATTTGCAGTCTTTCACATGAAGAGAACATGAATATACATAAGAAACATTTAAGTGCTGCATGAATAGTCCTTGAACCAAATTTGAGTTTGTCACAAGGGCCCATAATGAGTTGTTGATAAAAACTTAAAATATCATCACAATGCCTTGCAGTTTTTATACTATTAAAATACTTGGTGTCTAAAAAATATACTTGCTATGAGATTCTCTTCCTGAATAAGAAAAGTAAGCAGTAAAAGGTTGAATATTTCCCTCTGAAAGAAGTAGAAATTGAAGAAAAAGGAAATAGTTGACTTTGTGATCCTTTCAGTACTAGAGTACATGAACTCTGTCCCAGTGTGAACTGAGCCTGTTGACGTTTGCATTGTAGTGTAAGACTTTTTCCAGTTTGCAATGTTTGACCTCCTTTTTTTTTTTCTTCTTTCTTTCTTCGTTGCTTTGATCAGAGGACGTCACTCCGATCCCGTCAGACTCAACCAGGAGGAAGGGTGGCCGTCGTGGTCGCCGTCTGTAAACTGCACCAAGATTTTCTGACAATAAAAAGTTTGAACTCAAATCTGTTTCCACCAAGTCTCTGTTCACTACTGATCTCTGATCAGCTGTCAATAACAAGTTCAGTCATCTGTCAATTATCAGTAGAAAAACTGATAGATTGGACTGCCTGGTTTGTCTTTCTGACGAGACAAAACTGTTTCAACTAAATTGTGATGGTTCAGTAGAAACTATTTTATTGAAACAGTATTTGAAACATGATTTAAGTGAAGAATTGAAGTTGAAATGGATCCTAAATACTTAATATTGTGGGGAAATTATCTACATGGGTGACCACAACCCTTTGTTACTATAAATTGTAATGTAAATTACTTTTAAGTGGACAGTTCAAAGAAAATCTACATGAACATAAAATGGTTGGTGTTTTCTGTCAGTACTATAGTTTGGTACCTGTGGGAATCTGAGCCTCAGATTTAATTATATTCATGTAATCTCTTGAACTTTTCTTGACAATTCTTACATTCAAAGTTTTAGTTTTTCTGTTTTCTTCGTTGTCCAGTTTTTTGCCGTTAATTAACCAGGGTGTTTGCGGCTTTGAAGATACGGTTGAAGGCTCAAGAACAGTTGGCCTACTAAATGACTTTAATTATTAAAAATAAGCAATTTTGATTTTCACCATTAAAGGTACTTAAACCGAAGAGTGTTAGTCCTGTGCATAGGTATTTAAACCGAAGAGTGTTAGTCCTGTGTATAGGTATTTAAACCGAAGAGTGTTAGTCCTGTGTATATTTAACTGAACACTGACACTTCAGGTGTTCACATTATTGTGTCCACTGCTGATACATGCCGTCTGCCAGCAGGAGGCAGCAACACACAGTCTGCCTTTAATATTTCACAGACTTTACACAGGAAACCTTGAAGTTAAATGATGAAATAATGAACTGGTGACATTTAAATCACTCTGACATTTAGAAGTTTGTGTGACTGTGGGCCTTGACTACCCTTTAGTCTCCCATCATGCAGCTGTGTCACTCCCTGGGGATTGTGGATAGGAGCAGTGTGTTGCTCGAGGGTTTGAACAGCAGCTCAACATGAGATCTGAGAAGCTGCAGGAGGACAGAGCTCCCACAGATCCACTTCCTGTTTCTAAAGGTCGAAGTCTGAAGAAACACGAGCTGAAAAGAGTGAAACTGCACCTGAAGGCTGAGGACAGTTTGAAGAAATGTTTCCGACAAATAAAATGTGACGTCTGGTGGTTTTTAGTCAATTTGTGGTCTTGAGTCTGGTGACTTCAGAGTCTCTTTACAGTGGTTTGGAGTGTTTGGTCTCAGGAGTGTCTGTAGAGGTTAACCATTTTTTGGAGTTTTGACCGTTTGAAGCCTCTGGTAGTTTTGCATGTCTTTGTGGTGGTTTTGAGTGCCTCTCTCATGCTTTTGAGTCTGGCCATGGTAGTTTTGCATCTCTTCACAGGTCTCATAGTTTTGTTGTTTTGTGGGTTTTCTGGTAGCTTTGCGTCTGTGGTGGTTTTAAGTTCATAGGCAGGTTATGCTGTTTTTGTTTTGAATCTGGTAGTTTGGGGTCTTTTTTTTGGTTGGAGTCTGTTTCTTGTGGTCTTGAGAGGTTGTGGTAACTTGCATTTCTTTGTTGTTGTTTTGACACCATTTGACATTTCAGTCACAAATCTGCTCTGATTTTATGCAGGACCGGATTAGATTGATTTTTTTCCTCCATGTGTGAATCAGTAAAAAAAAAAATCAGGATTCTTTTTTTTTAATCATGTGTCTTAAGAGTGGGAAAAAACATTTTCTTTCCATTGTAGGACAGTTTTTTTCATGTGTGAGACGGAGTGAAATAAAATCATCAGAAAACCTTTTCAGGAGACTTGTTTTTCTTATTTTTCATGTCTGAAACAAAGTGGAACAACATTTTCAGGAGAATTAAAAAATAAATAAATGTGTGAAAAAAAACATTTGAAGAGAATCAGCAGTGTTACTCACATACTTGCACTTCCGTATTTGCGCTCAAAGTGAAGTGTAATAATTATTCCATAAACATCTTTCAGTTGTTAAAATATCAGCCAACACTAATCTTAAATCAATATTTCCCCATTGAGTGCTGTGCCATCATCACATTCGTGTGAAACAAAGTTAAAAAAAAAACATTTCAGGAGAATTATTTTGTATTATTCATGTGTGAGACAGTAAAACAAACATATTCAGGAGGAAGACTTCTTTTCAGGAGAACTGTTTTGTGGGTTTTTTTTCACTTTTTTCCATGCTTGAAACAGGTGAAAAATATTATTTTTTTTATCTCATGTGTGGAACAAAAACGAAAAAAATTTAGGATATTTTTTTTATTTTTCATGTGTGAAATGTAGTTTAAAAGAAATTCAGGATATTTTTGTTGTGTCGTGAAACCCAGTAAAGGAACATTTCAGGAACATTTAAAAAAATGTTTTATGTGTGTTACTAATTCAAAACAAAAATTTCACATGTGAAACAAAAATGAAAACATTTTAGGACTCTTATTTCATGTGTGAAAATTACAGGACATTTTTTCGATGATCGAAACCCAGTTTCTTTCTTTTTTGTTACTTGGCTTCACAAACGAAAAAAAAAATTCTTGCGACTTTTTTCCAGGAGAAAAAAATCTGAATTGTCTTTCACTTGGCTTCACACCCAATTATTTCCTAAGAGCAAACCAATTCTCCTGTGAAGTTTTATGCTCAGGTTCATGCATGAAAAATCACAACATTCTCACTGCTTCACACATGAAAAAAACCTTTGCATCACAGCACAAAAAAAAAACCTCACTTGCCTCTCAGGTCTTCGGTATTATAAACAGCCCTGGATCACGATTTGCATATTATATCCTGGTAGTGACACTGCAGGCATCCAATCAAAGCAGAGAATTCACAGTGGTTGAAAAAACCCTGAAGACATTTTGAGAGTTTGTTCATGTTGAAGCTTTAATGTTTCCACAGAACAGAACAAACTGTAAACAGTATTTAAATAAGACAGAAAGCAGAACAAACAATAGAAAAATAATAAAGATTTAAAACAAGACATGAAGGCAACTTTAACCCACAATTCACTGCGGGAGCTTTTGGCTTTAACGGAAGGTTTTTACACTTTATCTCTGCATGTTACTCCTCAGTCTGCAGGGTCTCCTCCTCCTCTTTCTCCATCTCTCCTGCGACGTCTTTCTCCTCCTCCTCCTGTTTATCTTCCGTCTCCTCTTTCTCTTCCTGTTTATCTTCCGTCTCCTCCTTCTCCTCCTGTTTATCTTCCGTCTCCTCCTTCTCCTCCCGTTTATCTTCCGTCTCCTCCTTCTCCTCCTCCTCTCCTCCCGTGGCAGAGGAGGCATTGTCTCCATCGTAGATGATGTCTTCAGGATTCGGAGCAGGAGGACAGAAATCCTCCTCAGGGAGAATCTTCTGGAAGATTGACTCCGCCTGAACAGAAAATAAAATCACTGTCAGATGACAATTTTGATCTTTGGCTAATACTACAACAAGAACCTGTAGTTGAACTTTGTCAGTTCTGGCGGCAACTTTGGACAAAAGATGACGACACACTAACGCTACTTGGTCAAAGCAGCAGAGACAGAATACTGGAGTAACTTCACACAGTGTTGTTTTTTATATGACTGTTAGTTTGTGCTTGTCTCACTTGTTTGATGGCATGTTCATGACCCAGAACTCCGTCCGGTCCAGAGCACATGTAAACATTAGAGGGGAGGTTGTGACCTTCACCCTCCAGCCCTGAACCGTCAGCCATGTTAAAGAACAGACACCAGAGGACGGACGGACAGTTTTCTGCAGAAAGAGAGACATTTCACACACAAGATTTAAACATCAAATACAAATCAGACAGAAGATCAGCTGTTTTCAGTATAAATATACTATATATTTTTTATCATTTGTCAAATCATTTCTTGAACATCTAATACACTGTCTACACGTTTAGACAGAATTGAAAGTGCCGTACATATGTTTGGCAGTATTCAATATTTAAAACTAATGAAGGCTGATAAAATACATTTTAAATATTTTAAAACTCAATTAAAAGTCCTTCGACCTGACTTGACCATTTGATATTTTCATTTGTTAGAACACTTAAGAGTTTTTAACAGTTTTTAACATTTCCAAAAGTATTTGTACAATTCACAAACCAAAATAAACTTCCAATTTGTAGAAGACATTCATAGCTTAGGTCACATATGGAGTTACAGAAATAACTGAAAAACAAAAAGGAAAAAAAGATATGGTACTAAATGATTTCATGTCGTAAAACGTGATTGAGGAGCAGGTTTCTCAGTTATGAGTACAGCAGTATATAAATGTCAGCGTCAGTGAGATCTGTGAAGTGACAAAATGTCAGATTTACATACAGAAACACTGAAGGCTACACACACACACACACGTTTATGCTCACTTTGGGGACTCAGATAAAAACAACGCTCCTCTGGGATGCCAACAGATTTGATATAATAACAACAAAAATGCAATTCACTTTATAATTCAGGTCATTTGTACGTCCAATTATACGTTCAGTTTAGGTGAATGAATCTGAAACATCAAAGTCGATTCTGAGCCACCCATTGTCGTCTACAGGCATCAGACCTTTTCAGGATCCCTTTAAACCAAATTTAGGAGATTTTGGAGTGATCATCTCTTTCTCATTCAAACATACATTGCAGGTAGGTCAAAAGATAAGTAAATGTGGTCCTGAGCAGATGGAGGTTTAATGTAAGGATATGGCTGTTAGAGGGAGTTAGGTTAATCTATATTTTGTCAGCAGCTTTAAAGGAAAAAGGGAACATTACTTTCACCGATAGGTTTGACTGTAACATCAGAAATGTGGACTTTCACACACTTTTCGCTTGATTTATTTTTAAATAGATTGAATGAAAAAGATTGATTAATGAAATTAAAGGAAATGCAAGTAATTGAAGTTCAAGACTAATGACTTTTAAGGCCTGATATTTAGAGAATTGAAAATAAGAAGTTTTAAGACTTTTTAAGGACCTGCAGACACCCAGCAGTCACCAGTTAACCTCTTACTGTGAGAAATAAAGACAGCTCTGCTCTCTCCACTTTTACCATAAAATACATTTTCTTGTCTTTGTTGTTAATCCTCCAGTGTTTATTATTGAGGCCAAAGTGGACATAATTTTGATGGACATTTTTCCACAGTTTTTTGACCAATTGATTAATTGATAAATAAATAAAATGATTGAAAGATTAGACCTTGATAATAATAATAATTAACTGCAGCTCCAGATTCACCACAGTGTGAATGTTAAGCTTCAGAATAAAGAAGCTGAAGCTGCAGAAACTTCTCTCCTCCTCCCTCATCACCTCTGATGAATCTCTTTAAACCTGCATCCATCCATCCTCCAGGCTGGAGTGTGGGAGTGAGTGAGTGTGTGTGTGTGTGTGTGTGCGTGTGTGTGCGTGTGTGTGTGTGCATTGCCCCCCCCTTTCTTTCCAGACCCTCTTTCTTCAACTTTTTTGCGTTTGCTGCCAGATCTTCAAGGTGGGACTCGAATAGTGGGTATCGTGGGGGCGCAATGGGGACATCGGGCTGCAGATTCCTGACATGGCACGAAACAAGGATGCGGGCGGAATGGATACAAAATTGATGAGCTGGAATGTAAGGGCGGTCAATAAGCCAGCTAAGCGGAATAAGGTATTTTCACATTTAAGAGACCAGGGAGTAGAGATAGTTTATTTACAGGAGACACATTTACTGAACAAGGACCACTTCAAGCTCTATAGGGGGGGATTTAATCAGATTTATCACTCAAACTTCAACAGCAGGAGTCGGGGAGTGGCCATCCTTATACACAGGAATGTACAATTTGTAGAAACAACTACTATAAAAGATAAACATGGTCGTTATATTATTGTGGTTGGAAAACTGTTTAATATGCCAGTAGTGTTGGCAAACGTATATGCACCCAATTGGGATAATGTTCAATTTTTTAGGGACTTATTCTCGTTGCTACCTAATTTGGACACTCATAATCTGATTCTAGGGGGAGACCTGAACTGTGTCCTAGATTCAATTTTGGACCGCTCTAGCCCAGCACCCAGTGTATTAAGTAGATCAGCACAATGCATTAACTCTTTTTGTAAGGCATATGCTATATCTGATCCGTGGAGATTCATAAACCCAAACTCCAGGCAGTAATCCTTTTACTCCCCACCGCATCAGACGTATACTAGAATTGACTATTTCTTATTAGATAATAAGTTGACCTCTATAGTAACAGATATAGAATACTCGGGTATAGTAATATCCGACCACAGCCCAGTCATATTGAAACTTCACTTTCCTGGGAACATGTCACCTCAGAGGATGTGGCGCCTTAATAGCAGGCTATTGGCAGATGACGATTTTACAAAATTCATAAACTCGCAAATAGACTTTTTCTTAGAGATTAATGATACCCCTGATATGAGTAGTGGCACTTTGTGTGAATCCTTAAAAGCTTATATACGAGGACAAATAATTTCATACAATGCTGGTGTAAGGAAAAGAAAGATGAAACGTACCACAGAATTAATAAAGGCAATAAAAGACGTTGACGTGGCAAATGCTATGGCTCCCTCTGAGGAGCTACGTAGAGAGCGGATTTTGCTCCAAACTGAATATGACATCTTGATAAGTCAACGTGAGGAGGATCTATATCTTAGGTCGAGACAGGATCTCTATGAGCATGGTGAGCGCGCTGGTAAGCTCTTGAGCCACCAGCTGAAGCAATCAGCAGCCGCTGGTATGATAGTAGAGATAGGAGATAATCTGGGAAACAAAATTATAGATCAGAAAGGTATTAACAACCAATTTAAGTCTTTTTATAGGGATCTGTATACCTCAGAAATAAATGACAGGGAACGAGTGAAGAATTTTTTTGAAAATCTGGAAATACCATCGCTAGAGGTGGCAGATAGGGATAGATTAGAGGGACCCCTGACTGCAAGGGAGGTAGAGAATGCTATTCGGAATATGAAGACAGGTAAAGCGCCAGGCCCTGATGGGTTTCCAAGCGAGTTTTATAAAACATTTGCTCCTAAATTGACACCCCTGCTCTGTAGAGTATATAGGGAGGTCCTTGATAAAAAAAACTTTGCCCCAAGCGATGTCACAGGCTACGATCTCTGTACTCCTTAAGAAAAATAAGGATCCGCTTAAATGTGAATCATACCGTCCAGTGAGTTTACTTGGCTGTGATTATAAGATATTGACCAAAGTATTGGCAGCTAGGATTGAGCGTGTTATAAATAAGGTA